>JAJJWX010001472.1:0-87129 GCA_023529315.1 Papaver bracteatum | reverse complement strand
ATATTTGGTTTGAATTTCAAAGAGTATCCTCCCATTTTGGTAGAATTTATAGCCTTATTACTTGCATATCATAGTGTATGAAAGCTTATCTTTTTTCTTAGGAATCAAACTGTGTCAGGGCTAATCCCGATCAAAATGTAGCACGTCCTATCCTGTTGAATCAAACTGTGTCAGGGCTAATCCAAAAAAAACTTGCTGATGAAGAAGCTCCCTTAGCATCATCTGACTCAATACCCTGGCAGTGCACCAAGATACTGTCGCCTGCAATTTGAATTCAAACTCTAACTTTGTTACGGACCAGAAATTGACATAAGAAAACCTCAACTTTGATGAACCTGATGGGACACTCCGAATAGTTTAGGACAACCGGAAAACAATCCATTTCGTCAGGTGTTAGCGCTATAACGGCGATGGTTTTCTATTGTTTAGTAGACATTGCAGGACATTTGGCAAAGAGTAGTTGATGGCCAAAAAGATGTATGATGTAATAATAATAATGCTCATACCTGGCAAGTATAAGCATTAACATTCAATAGTATGGAGCAACAACAAAAAAAGGCGAAAAACTAAGGCAATAATTTGCAGGCTCCAAAATTGCTATTTCAATAGACTGAATCCATAAATGATCACATGTTTTCAGACGTTACCAAAAAGCCGATAAAGTTGACAAAATTTGCACATAAGAATGCATTCCAAAATTCCTATGAAAATGAAAATGCAATAGAAGTACCATCCACTACCTATGTTTCCGGGCTATCAAAATTTGCTCCTACGTTTATTGCACTACTTGGTATATTTTTTGAACTCTTTCACTTTAGAAACAATCTTCGGCATCTGCTATTCCATTGACATTCACATCAATGAAAGCTCCCAAAACTTTTCTGTTCTTCATTCATTGAAATTACTCGACTCCCTTTACAGTTGAATCAACACTTCATTGAAATTGCTCGATATCAGTAAGAATACTACAGCCATCTTCTTCCAGCAAAGGAGATGGCACTGCCGTTAGTTCTGATGTAAGTGTCTCAGCAATTCCTGGTAACCCATCAGACATTCTACCTCTTGCCTCCATTATCATTACTGTCTTAGCCGCCAAACATTGTTCCATCTTAGCTGATTTCATTAGTTTTCTGAAGTTACTTTTACAAAAAACTTTAATAACATACTGGAAATCTTCCTCCCCTTTATCTGAAGGGAAAATCGGAGCAAAGGGACATTCTAGCAGACATTTTTTCTTATAATACTTACATGCTGCACAGGGTTTCTTATCTCTCCCCATTTTCACTCCAAATTCTACAAAAACAAGAAGAAAATCAGACTGCAGTAGTGAGAATTGTTGGAAATTATAATTTGTAATCTAGAATAATCTAAATTAGTTTAGAAGAGTGTAGAAGTCAAAGGTTTGGAATTAGCTAGTTAGTCTAATTAGTTTAGTAAACTCTTGAAGTAGCTAGAGTAGGTAAAGTCAAGAAAGTTCTATGGTGTGAACGGTTGTAATTAAAATCAAATTGTTATGTAAAGAAGGTCCTATATGGGGGCTTGTAGAGGTCTCTAGAGTATTCTAGGGAATCTAGTAGTTGGTTTTATGAGCTTATAAATAGACCTTTATAGTATCATTTGTAAGTTGTAAGAAGCAAGAAGTGATTAATAAGATTAAGAGTTTGTGAGAGTTTAAGAGTGAGTCTTGCTTCCTAGGAGCTCTATACGAGCAACATAACCATGCTCGTATATCTCCAAAGTTTGTTTCCAAATTCCAACATGGTATCAGAGCGGAGGTTCAATCCATATGGGACGTCAAAGTCGTCTGCGTAAATTGAAATCGTTTATGGAGTCCGAAAGGAGATGAAAGGTACGACTCTCAACTATGTGCAGTTTGAGTGTTTGAGTTTTGGTTGTTTGTTTTAGATCCCCATATGTATCACCCATGTCTACGAAAAAAAGAGAATTAACAACAAGAAAGTTGGTAATCTGTCCGGCTGGATGGCCAAAACACAGTACTATTCCCGGTGGAGACCAGCACAGAACAATAGGTCAAAGAAACCAAGACGGGTCGACCATGCACACAGTGTAACAGCACGCAGTGTGAGGATCAGATTCATATAGTGACTCACTTTGGCCATAGCAGGTTTTTAGCTAAAGAACAACCAGGCTTTTCATATTGCTTCAACATAGATAGGGTGGGTGGACAACTATAAGACTACTAGATCATCAAGAGGGACTCAAGGATAACGGATCTAAAGTTAAACTAGGGAAAGAAACCAACATAGAACAATATCAGTAAGAATACTACTGCCATCTTCTTCCAGCAAAGGAGATGGAACTGCCGTTAGTTGATTATCCAGTTGGATTTGTTGATTGACAAAAGCAAGTTCAGAAGTAAGATTATCCAGTTGCTATGGAAGGGTCTCAGCAATTCCTGCTAACCCATGAACAAGATCTGACATTCTAAACCTTGCTTCCATTTTTGTGAAATTACTTGGACCAAAAACTATGGCAACATTCTGAAAATCTTCTCCCCCTTTATCTGAAGGAAAAATTGGAGCTAAGGGACAATCTGGTGGACATCTTTTCCTCACCTGTATACGATGGTACCCAAAAATGTTTAGTAGACTAAGAAATTTCATCCAAGAAAATAGAAGATATGAAATTGCAATTAAAGTTCATTTAGTCATTGCCAACTATATACCTCTTGTTCTTCTTTGAGATGATGGGAGTACTTTGCAGTAGTCTCCTCTACTTCATGATCCGTGTTTGTAAGCCATTCATTGAAATCCGGATCTATGCAGTTCTTCGGATATGCCTTGTTTTCCAAAGCTGGTTCCTCAACAACCATGGAGCACTTGACATTTTCTACTGTTTTCCTGACTGAGAATCACCTAGTCTTCATAACTTTGTACGATGCGCTTGTAATCCTCCATCGAAGTCTTAGACAAGCCTTGAGCAAAAACTCCACCGCTGCCCTGATTTGAATTCTCTTTCAATTTGGCCATATCAGCGACTCCCAGATTAGTATAACCAGATTGTAGACTTGCAAAAGGCTTTATTGCATTATACTTATGGAGAAATTTGGGCAGTCAATTCATCATTTTCCTATACCAAAACATAGATATAGAAATTCAATCTTGTCAAATGAACAAAATATTTTGTAATTGATATACTACACTTGAGAAATTGATAAACTTACTGTAAGAGTAAGACTGCTGTCGACCACTTGAACACAACTCCACCACTGCACTGATCAAAATTCTCTTTCAACTTCAGCCATAGCAGTGTCTCCCAGAATAGAATAAGCCGATAACAAATTTGTGAAAGGCTTTATGTCATTATAATCGACTTGGGTAGTTAGGAAATTCGACAATGCATCATTTTTCTACAACAAAGCACCGATAGAGAAATTCAATCTTGTCAAAGATTAATAACTTGAGAAAAATATTTTGTAATTGACATACATACTACATTTGAGAAAGTGATAAACTTACTGTAAGGCTGCTGTCAACTTCTTGCAGGGAAGGAGATGCTACTGCTTCCCTTAGTGGTGATGAAGAAGCTCCTTTAGCTCCATTCAATCGACATTGTCGTTGTTCTTGTTGGGGAACTACACTGTGGCGACGATGAAATTGGATATGGTGATTAACAGAAGCAAGTTGAGAAGTAAGATTATCCAATTTTTGTGAAAGGGTCTTTGCAATCCCTGGCAACCCATGAACAGGATCAGATCTTCTAGCCCTTGCCTCCATTATCATGGTCTCGGCCGCTAAACGTTGGTGTGGGTGAGCTGAATTCATAAGCTTTGTGAAATTACTTTCCCCAAAAACTTTAACAACATTCTGGAAATCTTCTTTCCCCTTTTGATCTGAAGGAAAATATGTAGCTAAAAGACAGTCTGATGGACATTTTTTCCCAAAATACCAACATGCTGCACATCTTTTCCTTTTCCGCCCCATTTTCACTCCAAGTTCTACAGAAAAAGAAAAAATCATAATATTACACTTACTAATCAGACTATAGTGATGAGAATGGAACAAACGAGAACATGGGTTTTGAAGAAAATGGGGGTTTGAAGTTGATTTGTACGATTTGTACCCAAAAGAAAAAATTGGGGATGGAGAATCAATTAATCATATACAGATTATTAAAAAAAGAAAGAAAATGAAGTGGGTTTCGTAAAGATTTATGCTTTATAACTGTAAAAATCAAAACTAGTATTTTGTTGAGAATTTTACCAGATTTTGAGTCCACAATGCGCCGCAGCAGTATGTTTAGTTGGTGAAGATGAAGAAACCCTTGAGAATTTGGGAGAAGAAATAAAGAAAAGAAGAAGGAAATAGCAGCAGCAGCAGCTATGAGAAGAAAATGGACTGATAAAGTTTGTACTCAGTTTTGGCTGTTTGCTATTATTAGAGGCAGCGTGATGGCCATGCTAATTACTGAGACCTTACTCAGACAAATCTGTAATTAATCAATAACTCTACTAATTAACCTCTAAATTGACACGTTAAACCAGACAAAATATTTTTGGGGCCAACTTTACTTAATTTAATTTAGGAAAAATTCCGCACAAAAAACTCCCCCAAAACCGGTGTGACACAAAACTAAAAATAATGGCGGGACCCCCTTCTATCCTCCGCGGCCCCACACCGGAACCCACACAAAAAAAATGTGAGGGGAAAAGAGAATATGGTTTTTGGGTTGTCCAAAAACGCGTTACGTTTAGAAGGGCTGTTAATTTAGTTGTTTTAGAATATTAAATTCAAAAAGTGTTCATAAAAGTGGCCAAATACACTGGTCGGAATGTCGGATACTTGATTTTTCCAATTTATAAATGCTGACTATTCAATTTATAAATCCTTCCAACATTTTGTAGAATTTAGAGAAGTGGTATTCCGGTTAATTAAGAAAAATCCGTGGCAAAACGGTAAAATATATCGTAAATGACTTTAACATAAACTTTAGACATGTTTTTCTTTTTTTAATAGGTAATTTTAGACATATTTATAGGTAAAACTTAAAATAATTAGTAAGAAAAATATATGTCGAACCTTTTGGATTAGGCCGGGGTACATTAGGCTTTACGTCGCGGCCTTAGAAAAAAAAATCTTGTCTAAAGTGGATGAGAATCCGTTTGATAGGCTTAGCTTTGTAAGGAATAAAAAAGGAGGTTTACATTTGAATACGGGGTCTAGCGCATACTTATAAGTGTATATATTCCATTATTATACTATTCTTTAAAGTATATTGTTCATTGGCTTTAAAAGTATCGGTTATTTATTTTCTTCTACAAGTCCAAGCTAACAATGCTGGCAAGAGCAAGTCTTATGGTGGAATCCATTCTATTCTAAGTGTGGAAAAATTGTGGAATGTCAAATCTAGGGTTCCAAGATTTCACGGTAATCCATTTGAGTGTCAATCAGAATAGCGGAAAACTCTATTCAGAATAGCGCAGTAGAAGACGAAAAGCGCTGTTGTGAATAGCATTGAACGCTATTATGAATAGCGTAAGTTAAGCTCCAATAATAATGGCGTTGAGCGCCAATCCGAGTAGCATCAAACTGGCGCTATTCTTAATAGCTTTGAGCGCCGTTAAGAATAGCTTTCAGCGCTCTTAAGAATAGCGTCATCCAAAATTTGTTTTAATTACACTTTTCTCACACCACATGAATGAATTTTCTGTTTTTGATGTTCATGTTTTTGTTTATAAATTCAAATTAAAAAACTTAAAAAATTCAAAACAAAATCTTCAGAAAAATAAAATAAAATTTGGAATTAAATATTTAAAATTAGCAAATTTGAACCAATGACATTACGTGAGCTTAATTTCATTTCATTGATTAAAATAACTTAAAATTATATGGATTGGAATAACTTAAATATGGATTGAAATAACTTAATTGAAATATCTAAAATTTAGACTTAAACATGATACGATTTTCATTCTCAAGCTTCATCATCGGTATGATCGTGGGATTTAAGCTCCGGGAAGGTTTTTAAGAAAGTGGTAGCTAGACACGATCATGTGCGAAATCTATGCCCTTAATTCCGAAATAGAGAGTTTTGGCATGCGCCTCCTACAAAATAAATAAACATAATCTCACATGTTTAGAAAGATCAATGATCGTATGTAATTGAAAATATGAGGTCTCATAGAATCATACTTACAACTTCTTCTAACGTATATCCTCCCATAGGCATATTTGCATAAATTGATTGTATCATGCGCATATAAATTTTGGCTTTTCTTTTCATCACAGCCCACCTATTTTGTATATTACTCTTTGTTCTTCCGTTTTCATTTCCACCATCTTGTACAAAGACTTGAAACGCCCTCTCCCAAAAGTTGTTGATATTATCATTTATAACAATCGAAATGAGGTCAACTCTCGAAAAAGCTCTTGTGACTGCCAAATCTTCACTTGTAGTGTATGCCATACTTGCAAAGAATTGAAAGAAGCTGTGAAATTAGAAAAAATAAAAGAGATAGAAAGCAAAGAAAATCTTAGATTTTGGGATGGTTTGTTTTGAGCTGAAGAAGGCAATTTATAGAGAAATTTTTTAATTCAATATTTTTTTTGTTAAAACGTTATTATGAATAGCGCTCAAAGATCGTTCTTATTAGCTTTCTTTTTGATCCGTTGATTAGGAGCCGTTGTAAATCCAATAATTAGGAAACGAATGATGTGGCATGCAATCAACCTTAGCTTTAGCTCGTGCTGACTCTCTCTGGGCTAGTTGAGAGGCCCCATGCCGACCTTAACCCTACCCGTAATCAAGCAGCTAGTTTGAACCGGATATATGTTGCCTAGTTAGCCATTGAATCGTTCTGATGCAAACAGGTCGATACTTGTAAGTGAGAATAGAAAGAGGACAACCGCACGTTCAATAATCACTCCACATCTACGTCGAAGATGAATTCCCATCTGCCTATATAAAGAAAATGACCTCGCCTCCAAATGAGATCTAAATCTACACATTGAGAGCGGAAAGAGGCGCAAGGAATTAGGGTTTTTTTTTTATCTGAACTTGAAGAAATTGAATGGAGTTCTGTAAATTGAAGAGTGGTGGTATTTTTGTATCGGAATGTGGTGATCGGGTCAAAATACAACGATTCTGGTAGTTTTCTATTATTTGATCGGGCCAAGCAGCTAGTTTGAACCGGATATCTGTTCCCTAGTTAGCCATTGAATCGGTCTGATGCAAACAGGTCAAACACTTGTCAACAAAAAATAAGAAAGAGGACGACCGCATGTCCAATAATCACTCCACATCTACGTTGGAGATGAATTCCATAGCCTATATAAAGAAAATGACCTAGTCTCCCAAAGGAAATCTACATCTACACATTGAGAGACCAAAGCGGCGGAAGGAATTAGGGTTCTTCTTTTTTTTTTAATCTGAAATTGAAGAAATTGAATGGAGTTCTGTAAATTGAAGAGTGTTGGTAATTTTGTATGGGAATGTGGTGATATTTCCATTAGAAATCAAAAAGCATTATGATATTTCCTCTCAGAACAATCTTGTACCAGACCTCTACAGCATTTTCTATTCAGAATTCTGCTTGGTGTGAGAAGAGAGATTTTGTAGTATAATATGTAATCAGAAGGCTTTGAGGGCATTATTAAAAATGGAATTGTGATCAGAAGAAGGAAGAGAGAAATGGTGGCTTGGGAATATTGGAGAATAGTGGAGACTGTTGCTGCAATGGGTGTATTCCTACCTGATTCTGGTAGTTTTCTCTTATTTAAAAATGGAATTTATCAGTTTGGAGCTTACATTTCGATTGTTAGACAAAGTTTTCTTTGTGAATCTATAAATGTTGTTAGTGTTTCATGTTGGAAGTCTTTATATATCTCAAAGCTTGAATTGATATCTCCCTGCATTTTTGTTGGTGAGTTGAATCAGTTCTGTTAATCACTCCTATTTACCTGACAACATTGTTCATAGTTTGTTACACATCAACTGGTTCATATCAGAGGCTGTAATTCAAGTTGTGAAAGAAATATTTCATTAAGAATTTTATTTGTTTATAAATCTAAAAGCATCCAGTTTCTGTAATTTACCTTTGTATGAACCCTTAGTTTCAATGAATGTTTTGCAATTATCAATGAAATGAACAGTCTCTGCCGGTTTTGTGAGAGTAGAATGATGTCTCCTCAGCTTGTGCTTAGCTAGCTCGGTTGCCTGCCTCTTGCCTTTTTCATTGATGATAGTTGGACAACTTGACAATTAATACCAACTCTTCTCGCTAAAAATCTAATTGTAGATTTATGGTGCTTCACTTCGACCATAGCAGTGTCTCACATATTAGTATATGCTGATAAAAAACTAGCAAATGGCCTTATGCCATTATAATTAACTTGGGTAGTTGGGAAATTGGACAATTCTTCATTTTGTTACAGAAATGCATAGATGGAGAAAGGCAATTTTGTCAAACATTAACAACTTGGGAAATATATTATATAACTAACACACTACATTTGAGAAAGTGATGAACTTACTGTAGACTACTGCCAATTTCTTGCAGGGAAGGCGATGGCACCCCCCCTTGTGGTGATGAAGAAGCTCCATCCGATTGAAATTGTTGTTGCATCACTCCACTGCGCTGACGAAGAAATTGGTTTTGTTGATTACAAAACCAAGTTCAGAAGTAAGATTATCCAATTTCTGTGAAAGGGTCTCAGCAATTCCTGCCAACCCATGGACAGGATCAGACATTCTAGCCCTTGCCTCCATTATCATTGTCTCACCCGCTAAATGCTGTTCCGTGTAAGCTGATTGGATTAGCCTTCTCAAGTTGCTTGCGCCAAAAGCTTTAACAGCATACTGGAAATCTTCTCCCCCTTTGTCTGAAGGGGAAATTGGAATAAAGGATCTCAGAAATGGAAAAGCATGATATTTCATCTCACGCTGTTGTTTCCTTCTGAGGATTTTATTTGCATATTCTGCAACATTTTCTCTTTTGATCTCTATGAGATGTTTTAGGAGTATAATATGTTGTAATCTGAAGGCTTTGATCTAATATTATCATGTAATAAGTACTTAATCAGAATGAAAGCTGATATGCTTTCTTCTTTTGAAGAGGATCCTGAGATCTGTAAGAAAGCTGTTTGTGCTCTCTACCCACAACAAATTATCTGAAGACGCCAAGGGGTTGTTCCATTGCAGTGATGTGCTTAGGTATGTTAAGACCTCTCCAGTTTCGCTGCTAAAATATATTGTCTTGTTCAGTGTTGCCAGAATATGAAAGCTTGTTGGTTAAGTTCACATATATATATATATAGAGTATGTTAAATTGCTTAATCTATTCCATGGACTGTTTTCATATTCTGCTGCTGAATTTAGAAGTTGTTTGCTTAATAGCATATATAGCGATATTATGTAAGTGATGCGATTCCTCTAATATTTGGTTTGAATTTCAAAGAGTATCCTCCCATTTTGGTAGAATTTATAGCCTTATTACTTGCATATCATAGTGTATGAAAGCTTATCTTTTTTCTTAGGAATCAAACTGTGTCAGGGCTAATCCCGATCAAAATGTAGCACGTCCTATCCTGTTGAATCAAACTGTGTCAGGGCTAATCCAAAAAAAACTTGCTGATGAAGAAGCTCCCTTAGCATCATCTGACTCAATACCCTGGCAGTGCACCAAGATACTGTCGCCTGCAATTTGAATTCAAACTCTAACTTTGTTACGGACCAGAAATTGACATAAGAAAACCTCAACTTTGATGAACCTGATGGGACACTCCGAGTAGTGTAGGACAACCGGAAAACCATCCATTTCGTCAGGTGTTAGCGCTATGACGGCGATGGTTTTCAATTGTTTAGTAGACATTGCAGGACATTTGGCAAAAAGTAGTTGATGGCCAAAAAGATGTATGATGTAATAATAATAATGCTCATAGCTGGCAAGTATAAGCATTAACATTCAATAGTATGGAACAACAACAAAAAAAAGGCGAAAAACTAAGGCAATAATTTGCAGGCTCCAAAATTGCTATTTCAATAGACTGAATCCATAAATGATCACATGTTTCAGATGGTTATCAAAAAGCCGATAAGGTTGACAAAATTTGCACATAAGAATGCATTCCAAAATTCCTATGAAACACTTCTGACAAATGAAAATGCAATACAAGTACTAAAGTTTCATGAACCAGCCACTACCCATGTTTTCAGACTATCAAAAGTTGCTCCTATGTATTTTGTACTACTTGGTATATTTTCTGAACACTTTCACTTTACAAACAATCTTTGGCATCTACTATTCCATTGACATTGATATCAATGAAAGCTCCCAAAACTTTTGTGTTCTTCATTCATTGAAATTACTCGACTCCCTTTGCAGTTGAATCAACACTTCATTGAAATTGCTCGATATCAGTAAGACTACTACTGCCATCTTCTTCCAGCAAAGGAGATGGCACTGCCGCTAGTTCTGATGAAAGTGTCTCAGCAATTCCTGGTAACCCATCAGACATTCTACCTCTTGCCTCCATTATCATTAATGTCTTATCCGCCAAACATTGTTCCGTGCCAGCTGATTTGATTAGTTTTCTGAAGTTGCTTTTACAAAAAACTTTAATAACATACTGGAAATCTTCCCCCCCTTTATCTGAAGGGAAAATCGGAGCAAAGGGACATTCTAGTTGACATTTTTTCTTATAATACTTACATGCTGCACTGGGTTGCTTATCTCTCCCCATTTTCACTCCAAATTCTACAAAAACAAGAAGAAAATCAGATTGCAGTAGTGAGAATGGAACAAACAAGAAGATGGGTTTTGAAGTTGATTACTCAGACCTTAATCAAAATGGGGACTGAGAATCGCAATAAAGTGGGAATTCTATTCACTATAAGTGAGCGTGATGCTCATGCTAATTACTCAGACCTTAATCACAAAAATTAGTAGTTAATCATAATTTTTACTGTTAATCTCTCTCACATGTGCACAAATCCAACTCAGTACCTAGGGAGTGCGCCAAAATAACCATAGCAACATTCACAAAGAATAAATCCACAAAAAATATTTCCCTTTCGTTTCAGACCAGAAACAACATCCATATCCATAAATAATTTGATGGTGCCAAGTTTCCCCACAATACTATTGTGACATTAGCAGGTCTTTAGCACACCTCTCTCTGGTCAGTCATAAAACTTAGATAGACTAAATCAGCTTGAAAGTGGTATCGCTGCGAAATATAATGTCGCCTGCATTTGAATTCGAGCTCTAACTTCGTTACGGACCTGAAATTGGCATAAGAAAACTTCAAATTTGATGAACCTGATGGGACATTCCATATTAATTTGGTTCCACCGGAAAACCGGCCAAGTTTTCTCTAAGTGTCCATATGTTGACAAACTGCAACATAGTAACACAATTGCTTATCACAAGTAGAAAGCAACAGTGGCGGAACCAGAAAATGAATGTTGGGGTGGCTTGAAAACAAATTGGTTTGACTTGGGCTGGATTAAGCCTATTGTTTACCTTCCACATTTATGGGCGACCAAAACCGAATTAGGGGCGACACAAAACGACAAAATAGCAAATAATCGGTAGGTTATTTCACAATCGGAAGGTTATTTCCGGGGCATTTTTTTAATGACCAAACTACCCTTTACAATCGGTAGATAACTATACAATCGGTAGGTAATCAACAATCGGAAGTAAATTTAGTTTGTATGACTTCCGATTATACAGTATCCCCAAAATAAAATCCTAAATCTTTTGAATTTTGATTATCCTATAATCGGTAGTAAATAAAGTTATATTGACTCCCGATTATACAGTAAACCTTTGGCAGAAATGCTACCAAAATCGGTAGGGAATTTAGGTTATTTAACTTCCGAATATAGAGTAGCCTCAAAATCAGATTTTGCAAAAATCCTCTTTTTTTTTTGGAATTTTGGTTGAGCCTATAATCGGTAAGAAAGGAAGAGTTATCATGACTTCCGATTATACAGTGGCTTTCTTTGCAAATATCCTACCATAATCGGTATTCAATATACTTCGTATAACTACCGAATATACAGTAGCCCCAAAATCAGATTTTGCAAAAATCCTTTTTTTTTTTAATTTTGGTTGAGCCTATAATCGGTAAGAAATGAAGAGTTATCATGACTTCCGATTATATAGTGGTTTTCTTTGCAAATATCCTACCATAATCGGTAGTCAATATACTTCGTATAACTACCGAATACAGAGTAGCCCCAAAATCAGAGTTATCATGACTTCCGATAATGAAGAAACCCTATGGGAACATACACGTTTTATGAAAATTTCTAGAAAATCGAATAGGTTTTCAAATTCATTAACCGAACACAGCCGGGAAGGGCTACGCCCCCCCCCGGACAGCGGCAAACAATCTTGAAAATATCCAACACATATAGCTACCGAATATAGAGTAGTCCCAAAATAAGATTTTGCAAAATTCCTCTTTTTTCTGAATTTTGGTTGAGCCTATAATCGGTAGTAAATGAAGTTATCATGACTTCCTATTATACAGTATAATCTTTGTCGAAATCTTACCATAATCGGTAGTAAAAATAGTTCATATAACTACCGAATATAGAGTTGCCCCAAACTACCGATTATGGATTAGCCTTCCGATTATAAAGGGGCATATAAGTATTTTTAACCTATTTTGTCTTTTATGTCGCCCCTAATTGCGTTGGGGTCGCCCCTAAATGTGCCAGGATTGTTTAGCCTTGATTTTTTGTAACCAAATATAATTGCACTATAAAATGTTATCTTTTTTTGGACCTTGGGATGGCTTAATCTTTTTAGCCAGCCCAAGTCTCTACATAAATCCGCCCACCAGTAACTATGGATTTCTACACCGGATTGCGCTGACTGACTGACCTGACATGGATTCTACTTAACAATGGGCTTCTATAAAATATTTGGCTTTCCGCCTCCGGAAACGTTGGACCGGTCCAACAACAGTCTGCAACCAATAACATCCTCACCACTCTCTGCAAACCCATTCTCAATGTGTTACAATCCCGTTTTCTACGTGGTGCTCATAATTCTATGTGGTGCTTAACTGCTTATAAAATTGGACAAATAAATGGCGCCCGGCCGAGTCAGATCCTTTATTTTATGTCACTTTCTCAATCAGCAAACTATAAACACGTCTTAATATTTCTACCGAACTGCTAACAAGAAGCCAACCATATCATCTTAAACCCTACATGAAACCTCCACTATCCTGCACTGAAAATGCTTCCTTCCTTTTGTTCCCCCGTCAACTAAACTCTCGTTAATGACCAAGGCCAAGGTTGGTGATTGGATCACGACATGAGACTTCTATTGACTGATATATTAAATGGAAAAAACATATCCGGAGGTCCAAATTTGTGACCGGGTTACCTGATATTGATATCAAACAAATTTGAAAAACAAGCATTAGTATCATCAACAATCAATTATAAGTTTGAATTACGGTGGACATGAGCTGTAATCAACAACAACAACAACAAATACTATCATATGTGGTAGTTCCTTATTAGGCTAAAATTGTAACAATTGAAGGCACTAACATAGACTCTTGTCTGGTGTGAAATGCAACACTTTCCTTAGAGCACAAGAAAGAAAATCCAAAAATGGTAGTAACCATTGTTAGATCACTGCTCAGTCAACCTCGCATGCGTTGCTATCTCAAGCATGTTTGTCAATGTTAGTGACCAAAACTATAAGTCTTGATTTGTAGTCTCTTATGGCTAAGTCTCGGACTAGGATAGTAAGTGTGGTTGAGCTTAAGGACTTCATGGAGATTCATCAGACAAGTAAAAGATCTACTCAAGGAACCGGTGGAACTTCTCGACAAAAAGGTATGTGAAGACTTGAACTTATCTATCACTCAAACGTCTATCTATTTTATCTCCTACTCTTTGAGACAAAAGTCGTATTTCGAGCACATTTGGTATTTCGAGCACATTTGGTATTTCGAGCTGAGTATATCTCGCCTATCTATATCTACACACTAGATCATGCACATTTGGTATTTCGAGCTGAGTATATCTCGCCTATCTATATCTCGAAATATGAGTTGGTAAGCTTTTCGCTTCGACCAAGTTTATCTTCACCTAGTGACGAAAGTCATGTAAAGTTTCAATCACTTTGAAAATTGCTCTGACGAAAAATGGTTTGTGAATAACGGCTGTATAACGTCCTCTGAGAATGTTTCAATTATTGGAATGAGAGTTTAGATTACATAACCATGGATTCCTTGAACCGAAGTTTTCGAACTTTGTTGATCAAGAGAATCGGAAGGATGGCATGTTTCCAAGTCCGCGAACTCAGTCCGCAAACTGCCGAAGATCTCATCCCGAGAATTTCTACTGAAGTTGACAAACTATTTGCGTGAGCTAAGTCTGCGAACCCAGTCTGCGAACCAGCGAAGTTCTCAAACCCGAGAATTTTTGTTGGAGTTTGTAAACTTTCTCCGGTACCTTAAGTCCGCGAACCTAGTCTGCGAACTTGAGTTGGTTATATATCTAAAGATGATTTTTGAACTTAATCTTAAAAGACTAAGGAATGATTTTGCAAACCGTGGCTATTAAAGTTCATGAACAAATTCTTGTGGATTGAATCATCTTTACTTCAATTGTATCTTTTGTGTTACATAAGATCTCATAGCAATTGAACAACTATCTAACTAGTTCATCTAAGTCACTTGAACTAGTTATGATGAGGAAGGACAAGGTTGATATGAAATGCTCTAGTGGCTAACCTTTTGGTTGATCATTGTTGAACCAACAATGTACACGTTTGGGTGCGATTAACAAAACTAGAGGCGTGCATTTTATTTGTGTGTGACAAGTAAGTTTTCGATCTAATGGTTGAGAAATATTAGCTTGGATCTAAATCAGGTTTTCATCTAACGGTGAATAACTATTTCTTTGTAACTAAGGAAAAACACTGATTTGAAAGACTATATAAGGGGATATCTAGCAAGCTTGCAAAACTAATCCCCACACATCCGTGTGATACTAAGTTGCGTGCTTGAGTCGATTCTCCTTTAACCTTTGGTTTTCTTCTTCAAAAACCAGGTTAACAACTTAAAGACTTCATTGGGATTGTGAAGCTAGACCGATACTACTTTTATCGTAGTTGTGTGATATGATCTTGCATCTTCTATCGTACGAGTACAATCATATTGATTGGCTTGAGATCATGAGAGTTCTCTGAAAGGCAAGATATAAAAAGTAATCACAAACACCTTCGTCTTATTGTTTGTGATTCCACAACATCTTGTTTCACTATTCGATTAAGATTATTGTGAGGGGATTGATAAACTAGGTTATTCTACGGGAATATAAGACTGGATTATCAATTGGTTCCTATTCACCTTGATTTTATCAAAAGATAGAATGAACTCTTTTAGGGTTTATCTGTGGGAGACATATTTATCCTTTGATAGACTTGTTTGTATGAGACATATTTGTTTATTGTTAAAGCCTGCGATTTTGGGTCGTAGGAACTCTTAGTTGTGGGTGAGATCATCTAAGGGAATCAAGTAGTATACTGCTGGGATCAGATGCCTAGGGGTGAAACTGTACCTTGGATCAGTGGTAGACTGATTGGGTTTCAACAATAGTCAAGTCTGAAGTTAGCTTGTAGTAGGCTAGTGTTTGTAGCGGCTTAATACAGCGTGTATTTAATCTGGACTGGATCCCGGTGTTTTTCTGCATTTGCGGTTTCCTCGTTAACAAAATTTCTGTTGTCTGTGTTATTTATTTTCCGCATTATATTTGTTATATAATTGAAATAATAAAGGTTGTGCGTTTAAGATCATCAATTGGAAATCCTACCTTTGGTTGTTGATTGATATTGATTAATCCTTGGACATTGGTCTTTGGTACCGTCAAAGTTATCTCTCTTTGATAAAGACTCACAGATTTCTATTTTCTTGAGTAAAGATCAAATCGAGAGATTGAGATATAAACTCGTTGATATACTTTTAATTGATTGAGTCTTGTCCATACAAATTGCTAAGCGAAATATTCGGTAGTGTTGTTAGACCACCGCTTTTTCAATTAGTGTCAGAGCAGGCAAACACGTTTAAGACCTCATATGTTTGTGTTTGTGGCAATCTGAGTCTGTGGACAGAATCTCATACACATGCCAAAATGCCTCCTCAAGCTGTCAACTTTGTCAAGTGTCTCGGAAATACCTCAAAGGATCACTCCTTAGATGATTCTTCTGAATCCCGAGGTAGGAAGACTGTCCCATCTTGTGTTGGTCTTTCTTCCTCCAATGAGACATTGGATATAATGGCAAAGGCTGAAATGGAGATCACCAGAATTGTAAAAAATTCTACTGAGTTTGTTGATCTACAAGATCATGATAAGATCACTGATGATTTTGAAAAGTCTATTGATCGTGAACATGCATTCTATGACATTATAGGGTCATTCTCTAAGGAAATTGAGAAACTTCTTCATGAAAACAATCTACAGCATAATAAGATTGATGATCTTGAAAAGCTGATTAAAGAAGGCTCAATTAGAGAAAAATGTTTGATCAAAACTCATTCATCTGATCTAGACAGACTTCGTGTTGAGAAGGAAAAACTTGAAGCATCACTTGTTCTAGCCCATGGACAGTGCAAATCCTTGGAAAAGGAAAACTCTTCCTTAAAAAGAAATTCTTCTGCACAAACTAACTCTCAGGAGTCATTGTACAAAATGAAATTTCCTCCAGATGAAGATTGTTTCAAAAAAGGTTTTCGTAACTTACAATGTTCTCCGGTGGCAATGAAGTCTAAACAAGTGTCAGTTGTTGCTTCTCCTCCACGAACCTGTACCTTCTGTGGAAAAGGAAATCACTATGAAATCCATTGTTTTTCCAGAGAGAAACAAAATTTTTGTCTTAATAATTTGGTCATATCAACTGCCAATGGAACAAATAGTCAGCCGACTATCGCAATGAATCGAATAATTACATGAAACCAAGAATCTTATAAACATTAATTTCTTTCTAGAAGTCATCACAGGGCATAGGTACATTCTTGTCGAACAAACTCTCATATTTCTAATGAAAGTATCCCCTGTGTTTATAAGAATAGTTTTGGTAAATCTAAATTTAGAAAATGAATTCCCATCTATTATGATCCCCTTGAACCAGTTACAAGAGGTCTTAGATTTAGTCCTCAGAGAAAGCCATCAGAAGGATATGCTAAACATGCTATGTCTTATTTTTCTGGACTGTGGGATAATCAAAGAAGGAAGGCTAAACAAATACAATGTTCATTTAATGAGATGAATGCTCATACTTGTGCAAATTAATCACAAGGTTGATATCTCACCCACCAAAAATCCTAATTGTGTGAGAATTGAATAGATATATTCTTTCCAAAGTAACTATGATTATCTAGCTAATTTCTTATCGCTCTTCGACGGATAATCAATCACATACCTTTGCATGAGTATTTTGATCCTTACTTTATATAAGTTTTTGTTGTTTTTGTTTTCAACTTGGCTTTTGAAAAACTAAAAGTTTTTTTTCTTCGGGGGCTTTCTCAGTTATCCCCGTACGGGTACATGTGCGGTTTTGGGCTTTGTCTCGTATACCTATCTTGTAAACCCTAATTCTCTTTAAACATTTATATACCCTTCCTATTGAGTTAACACTTTTCACTCTAGGTTTCTCTTCAATAGACTATTCTTCGTGGGATTTTCCTGAAGACTTTGTTGATAACGGTATATACTTTGAGTTTAATAAAGAGAAGGGAACTCTTGTTGAAGTAGAAGGATCTTTTCCTCAATCTCCTATTTCCTACTCGGATATTAGGGAGAAGATTCCAACTAAGGTGATTATTGATACTCAGCAACTTGTTGGAACAATAAAGTGTCTTGATGCAGTAAGAAATGAGTTGGAAAAGGTTAATTGTAACCTTGCTCTCATGAAGAATCGTGTTAAAAAGCCTCCTAAAAAGGATTTTCCATCAAAGGTTGCAGAGGTTGTTATCGCTCATAATCTCAATAATCACAAGACTCATGAACCGTCTGTCTGATGTTGTTAGAGTCTGTTTTTTGAATTAAGTGTCTGCTTTTGATTTAGTTCTCCTAGTATGTCTTCTTTTTGGCTTAGTTGTGACTACACATAGCTATTATTTTGATTCATCTTCTTATTTTTAGGTTTTTGGTTTAAAATTCTAAAACTATTGTGGAAGATGTTTTTGCAGTATTTAATCTTTATATGGTTTGTTATATTGCAATTGTTATGGGATTTTGGTGTTTATGTTCGTGAACTTGTTATCCCATATTTTGTCAAAAGTAAAGTCGCTTATGATTGGTATTCATTTATTGGTTTAAGAACGAATGGACTTTTGACAAATACAAAAGTTAAGCCTATGTTTCCAATCTTTGACGGAAGATATGTTAAAATCTTTTGTGTGCAAGGATGATGTCTATTAAATATTATTATCTATTTAATGATTGAAGATAGAATGAATCCTTGTATTGTATCCACGGTTTTGATCTTTATTGATCCATCTTTTTGTTTACCGTGAAGGCTCCATTGTGTGTCTCATGTTGAGAACGATACAACTAAGTCAATTAATTTTGGCTTTTTTGGTTGTTCTATGAGATGCTATATGTTGAGCATTTCGAACTAAATTAATCAACTTGTTTGGTTATTTAGTTTGTACTCCATAAGATTTGTCTTGTGTTGAGTACATGTACGGTTAAGTTAGTTATGTTCTATGATGAACTTAGTCGGGGTTCCGTAAGTTCTCTTATGTTGAGTCAAAATAATTGAATTGATCACCTTCGTGGTTAGTTTGATTTTGTATTCCCATTAAATTAGTCATGGGTTTACTTCTGGCTAATTTGATTGAGATTTTTGGATATAAAAATCATTCACATGGTTTTGGTATTCAATTAAATCCTTTGTTTCTTTTGAAATTAAGGTCGCTCTTGTTGTTCCCTTGGGAATGACATCAAATGGGGGAAAGTTCTTCTGAACTTATGATTAATGGTCATATCTTGAGGGGTGTGCGGTTGTGGAATTTTAGAGGGGTTATCTTGTATTTTTAAACTCCTTGATGAATGATGTTAGCTTCGGCTATGAGATTGCATCTAAATAAGTTGATGTGTGTTCTTTCTTTTGGTCATGAAATGTCTCTTACGTAAATTTCATTATGACCCCGTTCTTTTACCTTTGCCAATTTTATTGACAAAAAGGGGGAGAAATAATGTACGTCACACTACATATACATATGGTTTTCGGATCGTTGTGTAAGGGGGAATGGTTTCCATAATCGAGATGGAGTATAGAATAAGGGGGAGTGATACATATCACCATAGTATTATTGTTAAAGTTGTGATACAATTGGACTTTGGCACTGAATAACAATGATCGAGGACTATGTTTTTTAATTGTTATAGCTACGGATCTTCAACAACGGTGGTGCTAAACTTACAACCTTTGGGATCATTGGAGTACTTGGAAGTGACAAAGATTTCGAGTAATGTTGAAGATTAGACTTATGGAATATGAGCCACTAAAGTTTTATCTTTTTTGTATTCCATATGGATTAATAGTTTTGTCACTAAAATTGGCAAAGAGGGAGATTGTTAGAGCACTGCTCGGTCAACCTCGCATGTGTTGTTATCTCAAGCATGTTTGTCAATGTTAGTGATCAAAACTATAAGTCTTGATATCTAGTCTCTTATAGCTAAATCTCGGACTAGGATAGTAAGTGTGGTTGATATCAAGGACTTCATGGAGATTCATCAGACAAGTAGTAGATCTACTCAAGGAACCGGTGGAACTTTTCGACAAAAAGGTATGTGAAGACTTGAACATACCTATCACTCAAACGTCTATCTATTCTATCTCCTACTCTTTGAGACAAAAGTCGTATGCTATATATATATATATACTATATCATGCACATTTGGTATTTCGATCTGAGTATATCTCGCTTATCTCTCGAAATATGAGTTGGTAAGCTTTTCGCTTCGACCAAGTTTATCTTCACCTAGTGACGAAAGTCATGTAAAGTTTCAATCACTTTGAAAATTGCTCTGACGAAAAATGTTATGTGAATAACGGTTGTATAACGTCCTCTGAGAATGTTTCAATGATTGGAATGAAAGTTTATATTACATAACCATGGATTCCTTGAACCGAAGTTTTCGAACTTTGTTGATCAAGAGAACCGAAAGGATGGCATGTTGCCAAGTACGCAAACTTCCGAAGTTCTCATCCCGAGAATTTCTGCTGAAGTTGACAAACTATTTGCGTGAGCTAAGTCCGAGAACCCAGATTGCGAACCAGTGAATTTATAAAACCCGAGAATTTCTGCTGGAGTTTGTAAACTTTCTCCGGTACCTTAAGTCCGTGAACCTAGTCTGCGAACTTGAGTTGGTTATATTTCTAAAGATGATTTCTGAACTTAATCTTAAAAGATTAAGGAATGATTTAACAAACCGTGGCTATTAAAGTTCATGAACCAATTCATGTGGATCGAATCATCTTTACTTCAATTATATCTTGTGTGTTACATAAGATCTCATAGCAATTGAACAACTATCTAACTAGTTCATCTAAGTCACTTGAACTAGTTATGATGAGGAAGAACATGGTTGGTATGAAATGCTCTAGTGGCTAACCTTTTGGTTAATCATTGTTGAACCAAAAATGTACACGTTTGGGTGCGGTTAACAAACCTAGAGGCATGCATTTCATTTGTGTGTGAAACGCTAAGTTTTCGATCTAACGGTTGAGAAATATTAGCTTGGATCTAAATCAGGTTTTCATCTAACGGTGAATATTGATTGCTTTGTAACTAAGGCAAAACAATGATTTGAAAGACTATATAATGGGACATTTAGCAAGCTTACAAAACTAATCCCCACACGTACGTGTGATACTAGCTTGCGTTCTAGAGTCGATTATCCTTTAACCTTTGGTTTTCTTCTTCTAAACCAGGTTAACGACTTAAAGACTTCATTGGGATTATGAAGCCAGACCGATACTACTTTTATCGTAGTTGTGTGATCTAATCTTGCATATTATATTGTACGAGTATAATCATATTGATTGTCTTGAGATCATGAGAGTTCTCCGATAGGCAAGATATAAAAAGTAATCACAAACACATTCGTCTCATTGTTTGTGATTCCGCAACATCTTGTTTCGCTAGTCGATTAAGATTGTTGTGAGGTGATTGATTAATCTAGGCTGTTCTTTAGGAATATAAGACCGTATTATCAATTGGTTCCTGTTCACCTTGATTTTTTCAAAAGACGGAACAATTTTTTTTGGGTTTATCTGTGGGAGATAAAATTATCCTTTGAAAGACTTGTCTGTGTGAGACAAAAAAATTTATTGTTAAAGCCTGCGATATTGGGTCGTAACAACTCTTAGTTGTGGGTGACATCAGCTAAGGGAATCAAGTTCGCAGTATCTTGCTGGGATCAGAGATGTAGGGGTGCAACTGTACCTTGAATCAGTGGGAGACTGATTGGGGTTCAACTATAGTCCAGTCCGAAGTTATCTTGTAGTAGGCTAGTGTCTGTAGCGGCTTAATATAATGTGTATTCTATCTGGACTAGGTCCCGGGGTTTTTCTGCATTTGCGGTTTCCTCGTTAACAAAACTTCTGGTGTCTGTGTTATTTCTGTTCCGCATTATATTTGTTATGTAATTGAAATAATACAGGTTGTGCATTTAAGATCATCAATTATAAATCCGACCTTTTGTTGTTGATTGATATTTATTGGTCCTTGGACATTGGTCTTTGGTACCGTCCAAGTTATCTCTCTTTGATAAAGACTCACAGATTTGTATTTGCTTGAGTAAGATCAAATCGAGAGATTGAGATATAAACTTGTTGATATACTTTTAATTGATTGAGTCTTGTTGATTCTCTTAAAAGTATATTCGGGTTTGTCCATACATATTGCTAAGCGAAATATTGGGTAGTGTTGTTAGACCCTCGCTTTTTCAACTATGAATAAACTGACCTACTCCCAAGTTCGAGTATTAATTTGTACTTTGAATAATCGTGCATCATTTATTCCAAAGTTTATAACATCTCACGGTGTAGTGATTTTCCATATCTATCTACCAAATATGAAATAAATATTAACACATCAATAAAGAATCATTCAAGACTTGGAAAGTAGTCTTTTCTTGGATATATGAGCGGTTTTTAATCACATTATTTCAGTAATTAATTTATTTTCTCTCATATATTTTCAAATTCCTTGTCTCTGTACACACTTCCTCAAAGTCTATATAAGGGGGTATATATTAAGTACCAACTTATCACACCCATTAGCTCTTATCATTTTTTTTACAATTTATTCGTCAAAAAGATCTCCCAGTTCCTATTGTCTTACTTTCTCTATCTTTGTTCTTGTTCCAGAAAGAACAAAGTTATGTTCTAGCTTTGTTCTTGTTCCTATTGTCTTACTTTTTCTAGCATATTTTTTACAATTTATTCGTCAGAAAGATCTTCCAGAAAGATCTCCCAGATCTCTTTAAAACAGTAGTACTAGTCTTTTGTTCTTGCGCTTAATTAGTTTGTTTGGATATCCTGATTCCCATACTAGTAATCACATAGTATTACTCATAATGGGTCTTGCACGTACGTGACAGAGTAATGTTTTTCATGGCTTTGGATGTTTTGTGTGTTGCTTCTTCAATGGCTGAAGTTTACATGGTTGGTGATATAGCTATGGATAGACATCATGGGAAACCAATAGCATGCCTGATTACAAAAAATGGTCTACTTCCAAGTAGTAAGGCATAATTCAGAATAATAATATACGAGAAACTTAGAAAACAGAACACAAGTAGTTATTCGAAGAAAATATCTTCTCTAGATTATGAACAAGAAAACGATTACAATTCTCTCTTTGTTATGCTCATAATCTTCTCTAAACAGTGGATTAACCTTAAACTGTTTGCTAAGCTTGCGCGCACAAGTATTCTTCCAAGCTTTCTCTAGGTTTTTTGTTCCTAGAATTCTGTGTGTCTAGCTATTAGTCTAAGCCCTCTATATATAGACTTCATCGTACTTAGCCGACCAAGGACTTCTATTAGGAATCTATTTCCTAAACTAAGAGTATTTCCTAAACCAAACTCTTCCCTAACTAGGAATCCTGCCCAAACAAGGATTCCTTCCTAGAATAGGATTCTTCCCTCAGTTTAGCTTGAGGTTAACTAAGTTCCCTAAAGGAGTACAGATACACCTGTATTATAGGATGTGCTTGAGGTACACCACCGACCTTTTCTTTTTCTTCTGCATCGCCATCAGTTTCTTCTTCAATAGTTTTATTAGGTCATGTTAGAAGGATGCACGTGGTTCTTGATCATTTTATTTTTTTTTCTTTTTATTATTCTTATTTGTGTATCTTCTATTTCAACAATGAACCCACCTGATCCTCCTCATATTTCTCAAACAATTAGCGATTTTCCAATCTCTCATGATTAGGAACAAAAGGGAGATGTCGCCTAGGGTTTAGGAACAACAGGGAGAGAAGATGCTTTCTTAGAACTGATCACTTATTTCTCAAACTTGCAATTAAAAGTATTTCCAATTGATGTTTTCTTAGATATTCATTTTTTTTTTGGATTTCTTTGGGTCCTGTTTTCTGCTTTGTTCTTAATTTGTAATAATACTTTTTCTTTATTTTTTTATTTTTTTTGTAAACATTGTAGATTTTTAATTTGGGCCTTTTTATTTTTATTTTATGTAAACTTTATCTAAGTTTCGTCGTTGTTATTGGTAACACATATGAAACTGACTCTGTAAATGTTTGGTTATCAAAACATAAATGCCAACTCAATTATGGTACATGATAAAAACAAAAAATTAGTGATGCAATTAGGGAGATGTTAGTAAATATTCAACACATTTCGATTTTTTGAATATAAAATATAATCCAAAACATAATTACAACTTGCAAGCCTCTGTAATAGTTCCATTTGGTATTAAATTCCCTCACAGACAACAAATATACATTATAATTCTTGGAGAGGAGCGATGTATAAAGATTCTTTTGGAGCCCATAAGATAACATCGTACCTTCCACCATGGTTGAAGTTTCCATTTAGATAGTTTCGCACATCCCTAGCCAACATACAAGTTTCAAATCCAATTTTTTTTAAAATTTTTCTCAAATTAATGTAATATAAATTACTTACATTTTCCTACTAGATTTGGGAAATTAACTTCGACGAGCACATTTTGTTTGATCGGGATAATTTGAGAATAATAATAATCAATTAAATAAATGATTAAATAAATAGTTTCCCTCGATACACGAAAAAGTATAGGTACATTTCTGCCATTGCAGCCGCCGACATCAACTACGAAGAAGAGAGATAATGATGGAGTCTTCTTCATGTTCATTTCTCTTTATTATCTTTCTTCTCTGTTTTCTCTCTTCTCCTTTCAAGTTTCGAAGTCGCTTCCTTGTGTCTTTTACATCAAGTTGAAAATCATAAAATGACTCCATTGTATAAGATTCGTAGTCTACCTTAACGTATTTAATATAGTTCCTAAACTGACCTTTGAATAAATATTCCATGGTACCCTCCACAACACTTCACTTCATTATATTGTCCAGCTTCTTATAAAGAACCATACTGTACTCTTGTACATCCTGATGGTGAGACACCTGGTCCGGAGTCCATTTGAAAATTTCGGTCAACTCTTTATTATCCACAACACCGTGATTACTGAGGTCTATCCTACAAAACAGAGTCTGTAGAGCCAAAGAGACCAAATCATTATCAGCCGCTGGCATACGGTACACTGCCTTCCTTAAGTAAGTAATATGATATAGAGTCTGGAGAATAGAGTTTTGTTCTTATTATTTAAGAAGGAACACTAGTTTTTGGAGTAGTTTTCCTATGTTACATTAGCTATTCCAAATATTATCATCTTGCATGTTTATAGTTTATTAATTGAATTTTATTCTGGAAGATGACTTGAAATACCTAATCTTCATGGATTACATAGATATATTGATTATTTTGTGAGATTTGTTTCTTGCTACCATTCTTTGGTGATTACAACATATATCTCATATTTTCTCATAGGTTAACCTCTTGCAAAAGAGGAGAACTGAAGTTTTAATCTCTCCATGATTACACTTTTGTGAATAAACTGGTGCATGATTCCGTAATATGTTCTTTAGGGATCCACTTACTTCCTTGATTGCGTCACGTCCAGGGAATAAGTGGTGAACTTTAATCTCTATGTTTTTACATGGATATAGAAGTTATAAGTCTTATGTTGAGTTATATCACACTAATTTTTCTCTTTTTCGTAAATTGAGTTCTTATTGGAACCCATGTATGTGAAGACTTCTTTAAGTGTTTCTTAGAAATTGTACCAAAACTTGTGTTCTTTGTTCTGTTTGATGCGTAAGTTGTACTAGCATTCCTGAAAGGTTCCTTGATTCGAGAACCAGTATCCTTCATTTTAAAACCTAAAGGTTTTGTCTTTTGAATGTCAGTAACTTCTTTTAATATGAGATTCAAGGTGTCTTGATTAGACTCAATATGAATGTTTTTCAATCTAAGCCACTACAAGAAAACTTGGATTTAGTGAGTATTTTCTTTCCAACTATAGTTGATGAAGTCCTCTACTAACTGTTTCTTGTAACCGAAAACAACCATGGTGGATAGAAATTTTTTCCCACCAGTTTTCAGCAACATTTGTGGGTTCAATCCTTTAGCGACAATGCTTCAACAACACAAATATCATATGTGCCACAATTAGCTTTCAGCCACCAAGTCTCACCCACCAAAATGTATACTAAAAGATATACATTTCTGGTCACTGGTCTTAGCCACTAAATATTATATTGGTAGATACCTGTACATACCACCCATTTTTGGGGCGTGGTTATTAGCTTTCAGCCAACGTAGTTGGAAACCACAAAATACACAACTGGAAGATAATAATTCTACAAAAGTTTTCGCGAACCTTATAAATACATGATCCGTATGAACCCTTATCAACCAATCAGATCTTACCGTTTTCATTTTTTTTATTCTTTAAGTGAGAATCACCACCGTAAATAACTACATATCCTAAGGCCATGTTTTAGAATAACAAAACATCCATAATCTGGGTGACCCTTTTGTTAGCCAATGAGGTCTCATCCTTTATAATACTTTATATCTTTTTTTTTTTTGAAAGCCAAAATGTGTGACGTGCAAATGCATGACGTGTTTCATTATAGTTCATAAGAAAAATGTGCGACGTGTTTCATTGTCATTCATAAGAAAAAAAATGTCATGACGTGTAACTCACTGAATATTCCTTAAGATATGGGAATATCAGACGCCTTAAAAACCATCGTTTCTTCATTGCATCTCATATAAAGCCTACTAACTGATAACTCTAAAGCTCCAAATCTCATTTCACGCCTCCACCGCTAATCATCCCATCTGATTCCACTGTAAATCTCTTTCAGTATTTTTCATATCTTCTTTCACTATGTAACCATCTCTCTGTGTCTCATAATGATTAATTCACTTTGTTCCTTTTTTTTTTTTTCAATGTAGGAGTATGCAGATCTCAGGATTTCGCATCAAGATATTATTGTTTTGGTTTAATTCTGATCATTTTATCTGTTTATTTGTATGCGTAGGACTAAAGGATTATTATTTTCTGGTCGGCGGAATGGGTCCTCTAATTCTCAAGAGCTAAAATAACAGATCTAACAATATCGGGTCATACAACAGTATATATCCCCTGGTGTTTTTGTAGTAAGATTCAAAGAACCGCAATGGGTGTTTCAAAGTTGAAATAGTTGTATCAATGGTGTTCATTAAAATTTGATTGTGCCGACGGTACTGATTTTTTTTGTATGACTTTGTTTTTTTTTTTGTAAAAAATGAAATTGTAAATCGAGGAATGAAATTATAAATTGATGAATTCAGAAGTTAGTAATTGTTAATTAACTTGATTCACAGTTTTTTCTTTTGGCATTAATTTGTAATTTATTGTCAAATTTATTATGTAGAAACTAGAAACCCCCGTTTATTCAAAATCAACCGATTCAGTCAACTGAATTTCCACTTGCTGAAATCCTTGAGCAGCTGAATTATAGCGGGTCACATCCTTTACCCATTGCATATACTTATTGACAGAAACATAATCATCTAAATTTAAGAGGCTTAAAATCCTTTAACAACTAGCAAAAATATGACTCGCTGGAGACCTCTTCCTGCCAATATGACTAAAGTTTTCTTCCAACAAGGTTTTGGGCCACTAAAAGCTGATCAGAAAAAATTTCTATCAACGACACTGTTGCACAAGGCTTCCAGCAAGAAATCCTCCAACCACTCGACGAATCAGTTGCCATGTCGTTGGTAGAACTCTCCATCCGCCAAAAACAAGTGTTTAGCCACCAAAACATGCTAGTGGCTAGAGCCCAATTTTCTTGTAGTGAGCTTACACTTCATTTGAACATGTCATTCTGCTTTGCAGAAGTAGCAAAGTTTCTGAACCCTGATAGGGTCAGTTTTCACAGTTATAGCACAAGAACTTTTCTTTCCATTGAAATAAAAAGAAAGAAAGAAGGATTTAGGGTTGATAAAGGAGGGAAAGTTTAGAAGAAGAGAAGATTTCTGAGTTAGAATTAGGTTTTGATTTTGGTTTTAGTTTTTATTTTATATGGAGGGTAACTTGACATTTTTTATTGAATCAAGACACCCCATAACCAATTTTTGAGTCACTAGGAATCCATGTGAAGTCCCTTTATTGGAATGTGAAGCCCCAATAATAGGTTTCTATTAGATAGACATGGAAGAACTTGAAATCCACAAAGGAGATAAGTAGGAAGAAACCTACCTGATTCGCAACCAATACAATCCTTAACTGCTCCATTTTTTAACTTCTACTAATTTTATCGTCTTCTTCCAAATTCCTCCTTCACAATGTTAGGATCCTACGCATAGGTGCCAAATACATCCAACCCCTCCTTGTTGAATTACCCCAGAAAAGTAGAAACCCTAAGTTTTGTGTACGCAGAAAAATTTCCAACAATAATCTTGCTAATATTTATTAGCACCCATTTTAGGATGACGGATATCACAATTTACATCTAAAGGGAAATTAAACTAGTGTTTTGTGGATTCAAATCCAAAAAAGTCCTCACTTAGGCTAAAGAAACTCTTAGGCTGTAAAGGACGTCATCTAAGGGAATCAAGTGCGCAAAACCTTGAGAGGTTCAAGTGACGTAAGGGACTCAACTGTAGCTGAATCGCTTGGAGGATGGATTCGGCCTCAACTACATTCCATTCTGAAGTATGATAGTAGGCTAGTGTTTGTAGCGGATTAATATAGTGTGGTGTTCAATCTGGACGAGGTCATGGGGTTTTTCCTGCTAGTGCAGTTTTCCTCGTTGACAAAATTTCTCCATGTCTTTCTTTACTTTTTACTTTTGTGTTATATTTGTGTTTGATATATTTAAAGTAAAAGAAAGTGATTCGATAATCAACCTAGACAATTTTTAATCAAAACTGTATAGAACCTACAAGACTTGTTCTTGAGAAATCGTATCTTGAAATATAGATTACAAGGCTTGTTATTATTGGAATTCTATTCACGTACTGTTACTATACATACTAGGTTGTCTAGAATATTTATTTTTGAGATCGTCCAAGAGTTCTTATACTTAACCAGGTTTACGGATCTTGATTTTACAAGAAAGATAAACCGTATATACATATTGTTCAAGGATCATTAAGTTGGTATACTGGCAATTGTATCAGGTTTTATCTTATAGTTCCAAACGAAAAAGTTGGTGTTGTATTTTGGTACCACCGCGTTTTCAAATTACACATCCGCACCCTCCACAAAGATATTACCATAAAGCACAAGCTCAAAAAAACTCTCCCCTATTATATGTCACTCCCAAAAGAACAACATGAGCGACCTTACTCTAGTCACAAAGAAAGATTTTCTTGAAATTTAAATTTATTCGTTAGTTACAAACAAAATAATTTTTCTTCCATATTTTTCTCTCTTCTCTCCAGTTATGAACAAAGAAGTTAAAAATAACAATCTTCATGTTAGAGGCACTAAGATACAAGATTTTCTTGAGAAAAATCATCAGTAATACAAGAAGTTAAATAGCAGGAAGAAAAGAAAAAAATATCTAACTAGATACTAGTAGAGGAATCATCGGTTTTAATACCTTTGAGTTTATCATCAAATGGATCCACGAACTCTTTAGGATAGACCTTCATTGAGAAAATCATTGACATGCGATATCATGAGAACAAGGTCAGTTGTGACCTTTTCCAACTCAGATCTTAGCATATCTTGACTTTTCCATGCTTCAACAAGCTTAATATTTGCTTCTTCAATTTTTTTAAGAAAATCATAAACTATATTAGCAGAATTCTTCTCTTCGTGTTCTACATCCTGATGATAATGCATAGTAGCAATTTATATTAGGATGATCCTTAGACCCATCAACTTCATCTTCAACCAAAGTTCTTTCTTTTTTCCCTTTCAACCAAATACCACTTCAATTTTTATTTAGAACCCCTTCCATGCTATCCCTAGAACTTTACATGAGATATAAACTTGAATACAGAGACAACTTTGAATGAGAGAACTCACTCAAGTTTAAGGTATTTATATTGGTGAACGCCTAGAAGTTTTCCAAGAATAGGGTCGGTTTGTGTCCTCTAAATTTATTGAGCTTAATAAGGAAAGAGTTTGTGAGCCGAACTTCCTTTACTCAAGAGTTTTTAACAAAGAATGAAATTACTTCCAGAGACATATTGTCTTATTTTCCATATCAACCCCTTCAATCAATACTTACCAGTTCTCGACCCCCCTTTACCTCTTCTTAATAACCCAAAAATGAAGGAAAATTGGGAGGACGCATTTGCTGATGTTGCATTCATGAATGATTTACTTGTTGATGATGACCCTTTGATTAATGGAGAAGAAGAACAAGAAAACCCCGTTGAGCCTATTATTGTCGATGACCCTGATAAAGGTTATGACGATAATTTTCTCGTTGATCTGGTTTAATAACCAATGCTTATCAATCTTCAAGGTGTATTAAGAGAAAACTTCAATGACGCTAGGGTTTACAAACTTGGCCGTAAGAGGGTCATTGTGACTGACCTAAATGTGCAGTTGAATATATGTGGTCCGTATGTTCCATATTTTCAGTTTAGGAATAGGGGAGTGCCAGGTAAATCCATGGAAATCTTCTGCAAGTTTCACTTTCTTTAAGAAGAAGAACAAGAATCAAATTTGGAAATACCTAAAGAGGATGATTTAGAAAGAGGATATCTGGTTCGGGTGGTGGTGGACACCCGTCGTCCAGATAACCAGGCGATCCGTGTGCATTGGAGGGTTTCCGAGCCACATGGATATGGCCCGTTTTCTGAATATGTTTCCAGTTTCTTCGAAAGTTGGGTTTTGGTTTACCCGACGGGTTAACCGATTCCATATCTTAATGGAACGGATTTAACATGGTTGGTTTCTACTTTGAGTTGTATTTTGAGTAATTCTCTTTACCCTTTTTATTTGTTTAGAAGTAGGCTAGCTCTGTGTGTTTGTTTGTTTAGAAGTAGTCTTTTTTTTTTGATCAAACAACTGGGTGTTTAGAAGTAGTCTGTGTGTGTTGGCTTGTTTAAATTTTGTAACCACAGTGGGTGAAAGAAATGCGAGGTGTTATCTAGTAATATCAGAATTTAATGTTGTTGATGCATTACAAATTAGTTTTATTTATCAAAATTCAATAATATCATCAGTCATTCACTTACTGATGCGTTATTTCATCCTCTTCGGAGTATTGCAAATTGATCTTAAGGATGATATATATATATCCTACACAAAAATTTCTTTTTGTTTTTGATGACAGAAGTTTATGCATGCAAAGGACATGCCAGCTAGCTATCATCTTATGCTTTCACATTCAAAAATAGCTTACATTCTTCTGATTCTTTCTCTTCCCAAATTAGTGTTGTCACATGGTGGAAAGAAGATATATATGTATTTTTCTTGTGTTTTCACTTGTGCATGTGTTCATCCCTATCACTATTTCAAATGCGTACATAAGCAATTTGTAAAATATTTCAACAGACAATTTTTAAAAACCGGAGTAAGTTCAAAAATAAAAATTTGTAATGTCTTAGAAAATCACGGTAATATATATACAGTACCTTTTCTTACAAAGTACTAGAAGAACTATGTCATATAGCAGATCTATTTGAAACACATCAAACACATGTTTACTTAAATCCTCACCTTACATGATTTTTATAGATGATGAGGATTACAGTCTCCTTACTTAAAAATCATCAAGATGAGTATTTATATACTCACCATTTTAGACTTTTTCACATTTCAATTTAACTTTACTTCTATGTTTACCATTCGGTTTCGAAAAGTTATCATAAAACTCACTATCGTCATGAAGAGAGATGAAGTTGGAAACTTTACCTGGGTTCTCCTGTCTTTGAAAAGTACAAGATAACTTGCATATGATATCTTTGTAACATGAAATCATCAAGTCCATGTTTGCAAGTTGAGCAATCTTTGTAACTAGTAAATCATACATATGTTTTCATAAGTCTTAATCTAACTAGTCGGTTTGTTCGACTTTTCTATAAGTATTTTTTTCAAGATAAACAACTTACTGATTCAAGAAAATTAAGTATATATATATGGAAGAACTAACACAAAGACCATAACAAAAAGTAAAAATCTTTAAGTCTTCAATCTTCAGATTAAGTATTGGAAACAACTTGATTCCACTATTGATCAACACATATAAAGCGGAGTCTGTTAACCTTGATTTATCAACAGTTCTATTAATAGATATAGAATCACTTAGATCTATTTTAGTCAATACTCAAACAAACTTAAGTGTCCTTAATCATAAGAAAGTGACCATAAAGTAAACAAGTATGATATATTAGGAATACTATACCGCGAGTTCTTAATCAAATATACAATCGAGAAAAAAACTAAAATAAAATTGCGATTTAGTTTACCTCCATTGGTACTAACAAAAGATTCTTAATTTTAAATAATATTTTCCACGAAGGCAACACAATATGTTTCACCTAATTAGATTACTCCTATCTCCTAACAAGTTGGATTCCCATACAATCAATCGATTTTTTTGTTCAAGTGATGAGTTTGTAAGAATATAAGACTCTATTATTTATAGTGTTATACCGACGCTTGTTTAGAAAACAAGATACTGTCAACTTTAAAAATCATTAATAAGATATGCAGTAAAGATTTATTTCCAAAATTAAATGATAAAAAATAAACCAACCAATTGTTTTACAACCAATAAACCTATTTATCTCATAGATGACGAGTAAGATTAGCTAGCACACATATATGCACTTTACTATTATGGAAACTGGAGATATGCAAGTGAATGAGATTTGTTAATCCTATAATTCGACAACAAAATAGATATTGAAAAATCTTTATCAAGGATATTTTATTGAACATCAAAGGAATATACTTGAACAATAAGATATTAGAGTTTATCATATGTTCAATTTACTAAGTCGATGCGTATGGAAATTCCTAGTCTAACTCGTGTATATCTCGATGGCTTCATATGAGGTTAAATCTCATGTTACGTCTTAAGCCTGGCCTGAATCCTGATTTGAGCTTAAGCTTGAGCATTGCCTAAAACTTAGGGTTGAGCCTTGGCTTAGGCTTAAGCTTGATCTAATTCTTGATCTTAACCATAAGCTCCATATTGAGCATGAGCTTGAATTATGTTCGAGTCTCTTCTTTGCTTTAGGATGGCTAATACTTTAGGCTTATCTTAGGATTAATCCTTGAGCCTCAGCTCAGTATTATGCCTGAGAAGCGCCTACGAAACTAAAGTTTGGGTCATGTTCATAAAACTCGATTGTGGCTTAACAAGGTGAAGGTGATTGAACCGACCTGAATGATCATGAAACCATCATGTGTCCCTCGATTTTTCATTGTCATAAATCACCACTACACTGACAAACAACTATCGCATTATAAGATAGCTAAATCTATAATCTTAGTATGGGAAATATGTCATAATGAATCTCCTACTCTTGATTTTTTGTATAATGCTAGGAAGGTACAAAATGATAGTTAAGACCTATGAGTAGTATTTATTCTTGCATTGCAATTTCACCTTCAAAGTTTAGAATTACTTCCTATATAGTTTTGGTATAAATTAGGTTCTTGCTAGAAAAGTTAAGACAAATTTATGGTAATGAGGTCAAAAGAAAATCTCTAATAGAGTGGCACTTTTTCGGAGTTTGATCCAACTTGCAATCTGGTGGTGTTTGTGGGTGAAAACAGTTTCTTCTGGTTTTGGTAATTTCATGTATTGTGGGTGAGAAACGAGTCTTAACCCTAAAAAATATATTGCAAAGGAGTACTTTTGATTCGAGAGATCAATCTATACAAATCTGGCCTAAACCAAGAAATAGACGTTCCAGACTTGCTTCGGTCACAAAGTGAAGGAGAAAGGTTAGTTTTGGGGAGGGAAGCGAAAAGAGTGTTGAGACCAGAATAGTTGATTCTGGAAAAGTAGTTGTTTGACTTGTATTAGAAAGTAAAAGCTAACAAATGGGAAAGCTAGTAAGTGATTTATGAGTGTCGTATGCTCCTGACCAAAACTTGTTATTTGGTGGAAATATGTAAGACTTATTTATACAAGTCGTAACAAAACGTACTCTGGTCTCGTAAGAAATGGAAATGGCTGAGTGAAGTGGAAGGAGGTGGTAACGGGTAATTCCTGGGATTGATGTTCCATAATGAAAGAATCGTTTCACCATTACTCCTTGTATTTACGAACCGACTTATTCTTAAGAACACTTTCTTGTAACGGGCGTAGTGTATGCCGCATGTTGTAAACCTCCAAACCAATACCCTAATGAGCATCCCCCAGTTTGTGACATGTGTTGATGTCTCAAGTGTTTTCGTGGAAAACTTATAGCATGTTGTTGTTGTTTGGCAAGTTGAGCATGGGAGACTTGCTGGCTCGGTGGTGATCCTCGACGGTCGAGATTTTGCATCTTGAGAGGAAAGGTAGTCGTTGATTATTGCAACCCTTCGTTTGGTAGCCAGCGACATGAAAGTATGGCCGACATAGATTTGACATAGTTAGGCATGGACAAGCTAGGATTTTGGCATAGTTTAGGCGCGGCCAAGAACTAGGGCTTTCGGCATAGTTTGGGTGCGACCAAAATTAAGGATTGGCGTTGGGACAAAGGTTGCCACGCATTGGCTAGTGACCTTGGACGTCTAAGATCTGCATCTTAGATGGAAGGGTGGCCATTGATTATTGCAACCCTTCTTTTTGGCGGCCAACGGTATGAGATAAAGGATGGCATGTGTTAGGCACGGCCAAAGTTGGGGTTTGCATGAACCATAATGTTTGGATTTGGGCCGCAAGTTTCCATGCGTTTGGTGGCGAAATTAGACGGCTGATATCCGTACCTCAAATGGAAGGGTGGACGTTGATTGTTGTAACCCTTCATTTGGCAGCCAGCGACATGGTTTAGGGACGGCATGGCTTTGGCATAGTGTAGGCACGACCAAAATTAGGGTTTTGGGAAAACCGTGATGTTTGGATTTGGGCCGCAGGTTTCCATGCGTTTTATGACGAACTTGGACAGCTGAGATCTACATCTCAGATGGAAGGGTGGCCGTTGATGGTTGCAACCCTTCGTTTGGAAGCCAGCGGCATGGTTTAGGGAAAGCATGGCTTTGGCATAGTGTAGGTGCGGCCAAAATTAGGTTTTGAAAAAATAATGATGTTTGGCTTTGGGCCGTAAGTTGGAATGCGTTTGGTGGCAAACTTGGACGGCCGAGATCTTCATCTCAGATGGAAGGGTGGCCGTTAATTTTTGAAACCCTTCGTTTGGAAGCCAGCGGCATGGTTTAAGGCCAGCATGGCTTTGGCATGGATTCGTGGATGACACGGGTTCCCATTGGCGCGGTGGTGCGGTTGGCATGCCTTGGCACCGAGACATGTCCGGCATGGTTTTCCATTGGCACGGTGGTGCGGTTGGCATGGTAGGCATGCCTTGGTGCAGAGATGTGGCTGGCATGGTTTGTCATTAGCACGGCTGGCATTGTCGGCATGCTTTGGCGCGGATACGTGGCTGGCATAATTTTCCATTGGCACGATGGTGCGACTGGCATGGTTTTCCATTGGCACGGATGGCATGGTCGACATGCTTTGGCACGGATACGTGGCTGACATAGTTTTCCATTGGCACGGTGGTGCGGATGGCATGGTCGGCATGCCTTGGCGCGCAGACATGGCTGGCATGGTTTGGCATTGACACAGTGGTATGGATGGAATGGTTGCCATGCATTGGCGCGGAGTAATGGATGGTATTACGGTGCTGCAAGTGACGCATAATGATGACGCGTTACAGAGTTGCAGGCCATGTCAGAGTTCCGCCGTAATGGCGCATTGCGAAGCCATAATAGCGGTATACTGTATAGACCGTTAAGTGTCGAGAATGACATGACCCTACAGGTCCAATGAAGCGCAAGAGTGGCGCTACATTGTAAAGATATTTGGATAAGGAATGAAGCTTATTTTCCGACACAATGAAGCTTCATTAAGGAGAAGGCAAGACGAAGCCAAAGTGACAGATGCAACATGTGATGTTGGCATTAAGGCATATCCGTGGAATTGAGTTGGCCCAAACTCAAGGATGATTCAAGAGTGTAGAATAGATCAAGAGTTGGTCTATGGCATTAGTTTAAGGCTGGACAAAGCTTGAACAATGCAAACAAGTTGGCAATGCAAGAGTTGCATTGCTATTGTCAAGCTAATTGGCGAAGTGAAGCATATGTGATGCATGAGTAACTAGAGTGAGCTTAAGGAGTTGGCCTCGACAAGTAAAGCCTAAAGAGTGTCCGTGCATTAGCTTAGAGTAATAAAAATGCAGGGCCAAGAGGGATGTACGTTGGCGCAAGGAAGAATCCAGTAGGCCAAGATAAGTGGCGCAATAAGGCTCAAGTGACGGTTACGAGTTGGTTACGAGCTTCATAAGCATGCCAATGAAGTGAGACAAGAGAGGAGCGGTTATAAAGGATTTTATAACCATGTGGAAGGTTTATAACCACCTAGAACATATGTGACATCTGTTGGCTTGACAACACAAAAGGTGGTGGTTGAAAAGCAATCTGGCGGTTATAGAAACTACCTGATGGGACAAATGGCTGTCCCATGCGTGTGTAACGGTTATGCACGGTCTGGCCAAGAAAATCTACTGTATAAATAGTCCTAAGGCATAGGAAATTCGGTAGCCTATCCTGTGTGAGTGAAAACTAACATATGTGAGAGTGTAGATTGCATATGTGAGTGAGTAGGAGAGTTTTTGTAAGACTTAGACTTGGTTCAAGGAGTGAACAAGTCTGCTTAAGTCCCCTAGTGGGAAAGTTTTGTATTTATTCCCTTTGATGCAATAAAAAGAGTTGATTGTGTCATGTTCTAAGTGTTCTTGGTTGGCTGATTGTTGTTGGTAAAGTATGGCATGAATTGAGTGCATTATGGGGTGCATTTGATGAGCTTAGAGAAGAGAAAGAAGGCTATAAAAGACTTCCGCTGATTGACCTGATGTGTTGGCTGTTTGCATAGGTGCAAACTTATAAGGCTGAAGTGCAAGTGGGTGAAGTTCGATTCATAATACCATTGTGTTGCCGGGTCACACTTTCGCAGAAAATTCTTGGTGAGTTTGAAGGTGTGATAGTTCGGGTATCAGAGCTGTGTTTGGTACACAGTTCGAGTGTATTTGTTGGATAATACACTAGTGATTCTTTCCCTCTAAAGGTATTTTCCTGTGAGCAAGTAAGTGGCGCATTATTTTCAGAATATTGCATTAGAAATGAGTTCTAATGGCATGATGATCGACGAAGAACTACCGGGTACGTTTGATCAGCTTGAGCAGTATGGCAGTAATCTTGATGATTTTGTCATAGACATGGGCTGTGATAGCCTTGTAAATCCTCTTGTTTCCAAAGATAATGGCAGGCTAGACCTACTTGAAGGAAGAACATTAGATTGGTTTAAAGAATTTGACGAAAGGGTTGGTGTAGTCGAGGACAAGGTGTCCGATGCAACCTTGTTGAATTGCGAAACCAATGCTGAAGTGACTAAATTGAAGGTGCAATTCAGTGACATAAAGACCATACTAACAAGCCATGCGAAGCAAATGTCTGAGGAAGTGGCAAGCATTCGCGGGTTAATCAGTAACGGCATGTTTGTAGTGGCAAACGTACATGGAGAAAGCTCAAGTCGAGTCTCTGAGCCAAGAATTTACGTTGGTTCCAGAAATGCTAGAAAAATTGAGAATTTCTTGTATGACGTTGAGACATACTTTGAAGCGAATGGAACTAGGGAAGAACAAAAAGTAACTCTCGCGGGCAATTACCTTGGTGGTGATGCAAAGGTTTGGTGGAGAACTATGCTGCAAGAAGATGAAGCGGATGGTTATGCCAATCTTATGTCATGGGATGACATGAAAGAGGGACTGAGATGTCAGTTCTGGCCGAGCAATGGTGCTTGGTATGCAATAGAAAGTTTATGTAGGCTAAAAATGACGAGTACACCACAGGACTATGCTGAAAACTTCCTTGCATTGGTGCAAGAAGTACGTGGCATGAGTGAAGAAGATCAGATGTTCCAATTTCTGGCTGGCGCAAGTTCGAGTGTAATTGATGAACTTAAGAGGCGCAAAATCCAGAGTATCCAAATGGCTATTCCAGCGGTAAGAGGGCTTACTAGTTGCACAACGACTGAAGATGTACAAAGCTGTGAAGGTGAATCCAAAAGGAAGGAAAAATCTGTAGGCAGTAAGCGCAAGCATGAAACGAAGGAAGATGAATTATTCCCTTTAGCCCGGAAGTATAGGGGATGTTTCATTTGCAAAGGTTTGCATTTCGCTAGAATCTATCCACTCAAAGCACAACTCAACGCATCAGTTGGGAATGACTATGGGGGTCATTCTAGCAAGACTCATGGAGGCCGAAGTGATGGTTCAAGGAAGAGACCACGCAAATGGGTTGTCGCTCACTTCGACAAAGAAAGAAACTAAGCTAAGAACAAGAGTAAGTGTTGTTGTCTCCATTGGCGACACTTTGATGCCAGAACAAAGAGTGTTCTTGGCCTTGTTCTATGTAGCTTTAGTTGTTGATTGATGCAAACTCTGTGTGTAGAGTTTGGTTGTACAGACTTTTATTTGAGTCTTCAAGTTTGTACATACTTTGCTTTGGTGTAAGAAAGTTGCTTTATTAATGAAGTTTTAGCTTTCCAGAAGAGATCAGTTGATGATCAATCATGTAATGGTACATGGTCTTGTTGTGTAAGAGCAGTAATGAACGAGGGTGTTTTCGTTTATAAAGCATTGCCTCTTTATTTACGATGTAAAACTAGTTCATGGGGAGATGGTGCAAGTAGCATACTTAGCCTAACGTATGCAATAGCAAGACAAGTTGAAAGCTAATAAGCAAAGCATAGGACAAGGGTCCTAGTTGGTGTAGAAGTGATGTTGATGTTTGGGAATTGCAGAATAGCACGACGGAAGATGGGCAGCGACGGTGCAAGCAATGCAGCAAGTAAGAAATCACATCATCAGCAAGCATGAGTTTGGTAGAACTCGTGTCCTTAGAGAAAGACATACACACTTTCCAGGCAATTAGCAATGCAGTTCAAAGAAGTATTTGGAGACATATTGGCTTTGAAGGCATAGCATATGGACAGCTAAAGGGTTAGCTAATGATATGTCCAAAGAGGTAGTTAGTCACAGTTTTAAATGGGCTGTGCAACTCAATAGTTTTATTGCATGGAAGTTAAGCAAAGAACACTCACTATTCCAGTTCGGGTATGCAAAATGGCATAAGTATAAAGTTTATACTTGGTGGCCACATTCATAGAAATGAGTTCTTGAATGTTGTTTTCATAATCAAAGTTTGGTGAGGTATGAATTGTTGAATTCGGGTGTCTAGTGTGAAGAGAACCCCTATTCACTTTATGACGTGCTTAATGAGGAGCGTGGAGAACAACAGTTCAACGGTGTGGAATCGATAAAACTAATTTAAAATGAAGCCAAGTCGTTTATAAGTCCTTGTCACGTTGAGTGGAGGCGAAGTCGGAAAGCAATGGCAATGATCATGATGATCAAATTGAGGAGAATCGCTCAGTGCGTACACTTAGGCGCAAATTATTCATGCGAAATTCAAGTAAAATTCAGGGAATTGGCAAAAAGAATTTCCAAGTAGCATTTGGGTGTTGATATACGGTTGTAGTGGGAGTTGGAGCGTATGCACAACGTGAAAACAACAGTACAAGTCAGAAGGATCAATATCAAAGCAGTAAAGCTAAGTGGTGGCATGTGGTGCTAGGCATAAAAGTTTTGGCAAGAAGGAATGCTAAATAAGTTTGTTGAATTCTGAGTGGCTCAGAAGTGTACAAGGCCGAAGAAAAAGCATGTTGAGTATACTTGGTTGCGTTCAACGAGGGAGTTGAACATATTAGGTGGGGGAGGTCTATTACGGTGCTGCAAGTGATGCATAATGATGACGCGTTACAGAGTTGCAGGCCATGTCAGAGTTCCGCCGTAATGGCGCATTGCGAAGCCATAATAGCGGTATACTGTATATACCGTTAAGTGTCGAGAATGACATGACCCTACAGGGCCAATGAAGCACAATAGTGGCGCTACATTGTAAAGATATTTGGCTAAGGAATGAAGCTTATTGGCCGACACAATGAAGCTTCATTAAGGAGAAGGCAAGACGAAGCCAAAGTGACAGATGCAACATGTGATGTTGGCATTAAGGCATATCCGTGGAATTGAGTTAGCCCAAACTCAAGGATGATGCAAGAGTGTAGAATAGATCAAGAGTTGGTCTATGGCATTAGTTTAAGGCTGGACAAATCTTGAACAATGCAAACAAGTTGGCAATGCAAGAGTTGCATTGCTATTGTCAAGCTAATTGGCGAAGTGAAGCATATGTGACGCGTGAGTAACTAGAGTGAGCTTAAGGAGTTGGCCTCGACAAGTAAAGCCTAAAGAGTGTCCGTGCATTAGCTTAGAGTAATAAAAATGCAGGGCCAAGAGGGCTGTACGTTGGCGCAAGGCAGAATCCAGTAGGCCAAGACAAGTGGCGCAATAAGGCTCAAGTGACGGTTACGAGTTGGTTACGAGCTTCATAAGCATGCCAATGAAGTGAGACAAGAGAGGAGCGGTTATAAAGGATTTTATAACCATGTGGAAGGTTTATAAACCACCTAGAACAGATGTGGCATCTGTTGGCTTGACAACACAAAAGGTGGCGGTTGAAAAGCAATCTGGCGGTTATAGAAACTACCTGATGGGACAAATGGCTGTCCCATGCGTGTGTAACGGTTATGCACGGTTTGGCCAAGCAAAGCTACTGTATAAATAGTCCTAAGGCATGGGAAATTCGGTATCCTAGCCTGTGTGAGTGAAAACTAACATATGTGAGAGTGTAGATTGCATATGTGAGTTAGTAGGAGAGTTTTTGTAAGACTTAGACTTGGTTCAAGGAGTGAACAAGTCTGCTTAAGTCCCCTAGTGGGCAAGTTTTGTATTTCTTCCCTTTGATGCAATAAAAAGAGTTGATTGTGTCATGTTCTAAGTGTTCTTGGTTGGCTGATTGTTGTTGCTAAAGTATGGCATGAATTGAGTGCATTATGGGGTGCATTTGATGAGCTTAGAGAAGAGAAAGAAGGCTATAAAAGACTTCCGCTGATTGACCTGATGTGTTGGCTGTTTGCATAGGTGCAAACTTATAAGGCTGAAGTGCAAGTGGGTGAAGTTCGATTCATAAGACCATTGTGCTGCCGGGTTACACTTTCGCAGAAAATTCTTGGTGAGTTTGAAGGTGTGACAGATGGCATGGTGGTGCGGCTGGCATGGTCGGCATACCTTGGCATGGATACATGGCTGGCATGGTTTTCCATTGGCACGGTGGTGCGACTGGCATGGGCGGCATGCCTTGGCACAGATACGTGGAGGTCATGGTTTGCCATTGGCACGGTGGTGCGGATGGCATGTTCGGCATGCTTTGGCGCAGAGACGTAGCTGGCATGGTTTTCCATTGTCACGCTGGTGCGGCTGGCATGGTCGGCATGCCTTGGCGCAGAGACGTGGATGACATGGTTTTCCATTGGCACGATGGTGTGGTTGGCATGGTCGGCATGCTTCGGCGCAGATACGTGACTGGCATGGGTTTCCATTGGCACGGTGGTGCGGCTGGCATGGTCGACATGTCTTGGCACGGAAGCGTGGCTGGCATGGTTTGCCATTGGCATGGTGATGCTGCTGGCATGGTTGGCATGACTTGGCGCAGAGTCATGGATGGCATGGTTTTACATTAGCACGGTTGTGCGGCTGTCATGGTTGGAATGCCTTGGCGCTTTGTCGTGACTGGCATGGTTGGCATGCCATGGTGCGGAGACGTGGCTGGCATGGTTTTTCATTGGCACGGTGGTGCGGATGGCATGGTTTCCATGCCTTGGCGCAGAGCCGTGGCTGGCATGGTTTTCCATTGGCACGATGATGTGAGAATTAGGGTTTGGTATATATGAAGATGATGTCGGTCAATACTGAGGGTTATGTCGTGGAACATGACACATATATTAAAAAAAAAGGTACCCTGGTGTTTGTAGGTGGTTTCTGCTGATTTCGGTAATTTTGGGTGTACGGGTGAGAAACAATTTAAACCCTAAACAATGTACTGTAAGGGAGTACTTTAGATTCGAGAGATTAATCTGTACAAATCCATCATAAACCAAGAAATGGCCGTTCCGGACTTGCTTCAGTCACAAAGTGGAGGAGAATGGGTTGGTTTTGGTGATTGTGTTTCACCATTAAGTCCCTATATTTACTAACTGCCTCACACTTATGACACTTCCTTATGATGGGCATAGTGTACGCCGCACGCTGTAAACTGCCAAATTAATACCCAAAGAGGATCCCCCAGGTTGTGATATATGTTTAATGTCTCGAATGTTTTTGTGGAAAACATGTGGCATGTCGTTGTTTCCTGGAAAGTCGATCTTGGGAGACTTGGTAGCTTGGTGACCTTCAACGGTCGAGATCTTGCATCTTAAGAGGAAAGTTAACCGTTGATCATCACACGCTTTCGTTCATTGGTGGCCGCATAGGGAAGGCCAGTATGGTGGCGCGGCTAATTTGGCATGCCATGGGCATGGCATGGTAGCGCGTCTAGGTTGGCATGGCATGGTTTGGCGTGGCCAAACTTAGGTTTTCGGGCCAAAGGTTACCATGCGTTGTTTGCTAACCTTGGATGGCTAGGATTTTATCCTGGGATTGAAGGGAAACCGTTGATTGTTGCACGCCTTTGATTTGGTAGCCGTATAGGGAAGGCCAGCATGGTAGCGCGGCTTGGTTGGCATGGCCAAACTTAGGTTTTCGGGCCAAAGGTTACCATGCGTTATCTGGTAGCCTTGGACGGCTAGGATTTGCTCCTAATATTGAAAGGCAACCGTTGATTGTTGCACGCCTTCTTTCTGGTAGCCGTGCATGGGGCCATGGAGAGGTGCGTTTGGCATGGTGCGGTAGGTGTGGCTTGCATGGCCTGCCATTGGAACAGGGGTGCGGCTAGCATGGTTAGCATTCCTTGGTGCGGTAGGTGTGGCTAGCATGGTTTTCCATTGGCACATAGGTGCGTCTAGCATGGTTGGCATGCCTTGGCGCAGTAGGTGTGGATGGCATGGTTTTCCATTGGCACAGAGGTGCGGCTAGCATGGTTGGCATGCCTTGGCGCGATAGGTGTGGCTGGCATGGTTTGCCATTGGAACAAAGGTGCGGCTAGCATGGTTGGAATGCCTTGGCGCAGTTGGTGTGGCTGGTATGGTTTGACATGGGCACAGGGGTGCGGCTAGCATGGTTGGCATGCCTTGGCGCGGTAGGTGTGGCTGGCATGGTTTTCCATTGGCACAGTGGTGCGGCTAGCATGGTTGGCATGCCTTGGCGCGGTAGGTGTGTCTGGCATGGTTTTCCATTGGTACAGAGGGAATTAGGGTTTGGCTTGTCGTAACCCTAATTAGTATAAAAAGAAAAAAAGATACCTCGTTTAATTTTTCACAGACACGTTAAAGGTTTCAATAAATGCGCCTAGTAAAAGATTATTACTTAAATACTGTGACTTCACTGTCTGACTAGGGTTTAGGGTTTTATGATTTTAACCTTAGGCTAAAAACCACCATCAACATTAAGTTCCCTACTTAGCTCGAAATAGGTGCCTTATTGCGAGGTAAGCATATGATGGTGTGACAAGGACAGGATCAAGACATAAATCATTGCAAAGATGGTCAGGAAAATCCGACTAACCTTTTTAAGGGGTGAAGAAATTTTTCTTCCCGTGTTGGCGGCCCTGTATAAGTTGTACTAGGGATGCATACCGTGGAGTTGTGAGACGAAAGTTGCCGGCTTGGTCTGGCCGTACATCACCGAGGTACGGAGGGCGCGTTCTTGGAAGGCAAATCATATCGAATTGGAGAGGCAAAGCACAATGGACAGCTTGGCTCGTGGGGCCAAGGGGTGGCGTGGTCTTGAAAAGGAAAGCGCGCGTGGATGACTTGTCATCATAGGGTCACGACAATGGAACGGGCGGCCTAGCATGGTGCTGCCATGGCAAGGCGAGACGTACACGAACGGCTAGGCGTGGTGAGGCCGCGACAATGGATCGGATGTCTTGGCCGGGTGTGGCCATGGGAATGCGCGGCTCGGTGAGGCGTGCACGAACAACTAGGAGTGGTAGGGCCAAGGCATGGTGTGAGCGGTCTTGGGCGTGGAAATTGGTCTTTACGAGACCGGTTTCCTCTTTTGCTTCTTTGGCTAAAAATAGGAAATCCTTTCCTTGCTAAAACTCCCAAGTATCACGTCTATAAAAGGGGGCCGGCCTCTCCCTTTACTTCACGCCTTCGTTATATATATTAGTTGTATGGAAACGGTGAAGCGGACGAGCATACTAGGTATGTTTCCCAGTACTTCCTCTTTAACTTGCTTTCTTTTGTTTTCTTGTGTTGGTGCAAATCCTAGTTGTAGGCGTACCTTTTCGTGACCTTGTAGAAAATGTTGGTGCCATAGGTATGTTTTGCACGATCCCGTAGTAGTACTTAGTGGTAGGTTCGGAAACCCACAATAATATACTACAAGTGCACAGTGTCTAACTAGTAGAACGATGGAAAGTACAGGTCTTTCCCACAAGGAGTGTGAAATACTACTACTAACTAATATCAAAAGTAACCAATTGACAAGATAATGTTTTTGACAGTTTTCAGAAATTCGGACAAAATGAAATAACAAATAATTCAAATAAAAAGAATGGGTTATTAGGGCTTTCGATTTCCACCAATTCAATCATATAAAACTCTATTAATCTCTATTTATCACTCAAGACAATTTTAAAATCAATCTCATGTCTCGGAAGATGGTATGTTAAATTCTAAAATATAGTTTCTCCGTTGTAACTTCCTTCGCTTCATGGGTAGTGATTCTAAAGCATTACCTATCTATCCTTGCATACCACGTCTAGGGATTTAACCAAAGCACGAAATATCAATTCAAAAGCATAAATAATCAAGATAATCGCATAATCAATTCAATGCCAAGCAATATGAAGAGAAATTACTATTCAATGAATCATTATTAGAAATATCATTGTAGAGTTTATATAATAAAATTGGCTTCTATCTAAACCCTAACACGGATTAGCTAGACATGGCTTTCTCAAAAGCCATAAACTGATTAAAATCCAAAATCAATCCTAGCTAATCAAAAATGGAAAAAGAAACTCAAACCCTAGCTATTCACTGTTCGGCCGTAGCCGCAGCCTAAAACTCCCCTCTCTTCGTCTCCCAAAACCAGCCTTTCTCTCTTTACGGCCGTAGCCGCACTCCCCGGATTTTTTTCTTTTCCTTTGATATAAAATGTATATTTAAGCCTCCAAATCTCGTGCAAAGGTAAGAATATTATAGTTTCCTCTTTCTCCCTTTGGATGTCGACACCTCTTTTACTATCAGTGCTCCCCCGAAGTTCGACTAAGACCTAGCAGAAATATGCCAAGGCCGAGTCCACCAACTGACCCAACGTCCAAATCCGATCCAGTACCACAGTCCATACTCTGGCCACACCAATTCTCTGCCCGGCTAAACATCTTGGTCCTGGTAGAACCAACTCGATGTCCGGCCACAGTACTGGCTCTATCCTCTCCAACGCCTTTGAACACATTTTTGAGTCCTTGTTTATCTGTCATTAGCCATAGCCAACTCAATCATTTCAGACATCACAACCATCAAGCACAAGCCCATCACAACATACTTTCTCCAGCCTCAGCTCCGTCCAACTACCGGCTGCATTCTCAGCTGACTACTGACCAAACCCACAACACCACTGCAGTAAACTATTCACTGCCAACTCCAGTCTAAGATGCCATCTTTTTCGCTTTCTCGATTCAGAACACAAAAAAACCCCATGCAACATTCTCTCTCAACTTCTCGTGTTTAAGATACCAACACCACCAGCTCTTTGCTATCTACGATTCACTTGTTGCTGTAAATGGCCAAGTTCTTGCAGCCCGAACTTGACCAAATCCATCTCAGTTCAATTGCAACCTCCAAATTCTGACGACGGCAAACCCAACTCAACTGCAGCTTCCTTGTTTCGTCCATCATTGCCAGCTCAATTTACTGAATCGGTAATGGCAGTCCCGTACAGCACAATCTAGCATACACCTCCAACGTAACTGCTCCATATGTTCTCAACCTATACCGCTGCACCCATCGTAGGCACGAGAAGACACCAGCATTCCCTTTATTCGCTGCCAAAACTCTTTCACAGTTCAGCTCTCATGGATGCCACCACAACCAACACCATCTTGAAAATATAAAACCTACCACTGTCGCACAATATTACAGCCAACACACCAAAGCCAACTCCATTATTTTCTGTAATCAACTCGTATCCTTGCCATCTTCATGAAAATGAAGATCATTCCTTGTTTTCTCGCCACTGTTCTCGCTGCAATTCCATTTCTTCTCCGTTGGCAGCAGCATCCGATATTTTCATCGAGCATAATCATCACAGTTCCAACACAGCCAACACAATTAAATTCATCACTTCCAGCGAGTTTCATCTTCTGTTCTTCTTAGTCTCCACCTTGACCGGTTGCAGTAGCTAATACGAATCTCCGGACAGATCCAAACACCACAAGCATCATCCAAGCCTTTACTGCTGTAAGGAATTTGAGAGAATCACAGACCTTGTTTGCTGCCATAACCAAGATGATATCACCACTAGCTACCACTGCCTTCTATTGATTTCAGACCAAACATCTCCACTTCCTTGAACTTCTAAGCACCACCAATTTGAGAATTCAACCGTTGCATGCAATATTAGTTTCTTGTTCCCTTACTCTGCAGATACAACCTCTTGTCACTGACAGTACAGCTCCATCCGTTCTGAAAACCAGCAGCATCGGACTAGTCGAAAGCACCATAGTTCGTGGCCCCAATCAGCTGCTAATGTAGCTCTCAACCCTTCGAGAATACCCATTCTGCCTACAGCTCTTGCTGTTCATTTTTCTTCCTTGAGAACTCAATTTCGGACCCCATAGAAAGCACTTGATAATATTATTCACTGCCATGTTTGGGTGAGAGCCCATCACTGCCAACAAACCAAATTAATTCATATATTGGCTCTCCCATACAGCCACCATATGAGAAATGAAGCATCACCCATTTCTGCTCGTGTTTCTATGTAATAATTCTATGCTGCTGATATATATGGAGATACCAGGCCAGCTATATTGGGGTTGCTGATACATGGAGATACCAGGCCAACCCCGTTTCATCATGGTGGTTGCTGATACATGGAGATACCAGGTCAACCCTATTTCATCGTTGTGCTGCTGATATATAAAAATACCAGGCCAACATAATAAGTGTTATTGATATATGGAGATACCAGGACAGCGTAATAAGTGCTGCTGATATATAGAAATACCAGGCCAGCGTAATAAGTGCTGCTGATATATAGAAATACCAGGCCAGCGTAATTGATCATTGTGGTTGCTGATACATGGAAATACCAGGCCAACCACATGTCATCATTGTGGTTGCTGATATATGGAAGTTCCAGGCCAACCACATTTTGCCATTTTCCTCGCAAACACCATTAAGTCTCACATTTTGTTGTTTATTCTGGATGATTGAATTCACTTGTACTTTCTACAAAAGCACTAAAATAGTATTAGTAACTAAAACATTGTATCCTAGATAATATAAATATGGGTATAAAATGTAGCAATTACATGCTTATCACTTAGGCATGAATACCGTAGTAATGTTGACCGCCTCAACTCACTATGCAAAGTAAGCACGCGATAGTAATTGTCGTCCCTTTCCCACGAAAACCTAGTTTTTTAGAGTTTATTCCTTATTTTGGTGTGGCCGTGTGCATGGTTCCCATGGTGGGTCGCACCTCCTCGGTCGGATAAGAATTCTGTGCTGCAGGGTACGGCCTTGAAACAAACTGGCTTGCGTCTTGGGTGAAAAAATAATTTCCGTGCACTTTCTGTAATAAGTTCTCTTCATATTATTCCATTGTAGTTGTTTGGAAGGCGGAAGTACTGTGAGAGGATCTTTGTTATGACGTCGCTTGAGAAAAATTCTGCCATACCGAAGGACATTGGTAACTCTAAGCCAAACGTGGCTGATGAATTCTTCACGATAGTCTCTGCCAGGAGAAGTTCTTTTAAGCATGTGCCATTGCTTCTGACCGGTTCGGATAGTGAGGGAGGGGATCATTCGGTTCCTCCCGGAAATGTAATACGGTTTGTCTTTAGAGGAAAGAGTATTCCGCCTCTCTTATTGATTTCAAAATCCTAGTGAGTCCATTGCGTTCGTTTGATAAATGGATGCATTTTATGATAAGTCAAGAGTGTGTAAGAGATAGTTTTACCAAGGCGCAATTCATTGATGCTGTCGCAGCTTCTGCATTACTTCAAATTAGGAAAAACATCCCGGATTTGGTTGCTTTCATCTCCAGGTGGTGTCCAGATACTCACACGGCCATATGCAGGTGGGAAGAACTGACCATATCCTTAGAAAGTGTGTCTATCCTGCTGAATCTTCCCATGACAGGAAACCTTAACATCAAGATGTCTGATGATGAGGAAAAATGCGTACCGCCCTGGTTGCAAAGTCAAAAGGGTTTGTCCGAAAATAGAATGAGACAAAGTATTTCTATGCCTGGTGGATGTCTCAATGGTTCCTTGATAAGCTGGCACCGGATCAGAAGAATAGTACGATCCACGTTGTGGCATTCTTGGCTCTCTGGTTATCCCAGGATATTTTCGATGACGGCTCTGGTAAGAAAGAGATAAGGCTGGAGCTCATCATTTTTGCTATAAGATTGGCGAAAGGAGTCGTTCTCCCCATTGGCAGTTTGTTTCTTGGTTCTCTGTACACACACTTGGACTATTTGGATGTGGACATGCATGCTTCAAACTGTTACATGAAAGTGGATTTATATGTTCATGTTGCTTTTCTCCAACCGTGGCTATGGGAGCATTTTGAAAGATACGCTCCTAAACCGTTGGTTTCACTTCCCGCATCTTGGGTGGTTCGAGAATACTTTGCTGGTAGAATAGGCACCCAAGAGTTGGCTCAAACCTGGATGATTTCAACGATAATTCATGCGCCCCTAATTTTCATCTACGGGCCCCAGTGTGTACATCCATAGTCCAGGTTAATACTTTTGCTTCTGCTCCAAACATGTCTTTGCTTTCTGATGGAGGTAATCTGGGCGTCGATGAGATTGTATTCATGCGAAGTTGCATGTCTGGTTATATACCGTCTTTCTTTCGAGGATCATGTCAATCACTCCCTTACAATATGATCGAGCAGCTCGGCATATGGGTTTCGACCAAGGGGACCCTCTCGTTCTTCAGCTGGCATCTCCAGAGGACTCATTACCGGCCGTTTTTGATGTTAGTGTTCTTGCGCCGGGCAAAAGCCTCCCTTTATAGCTTTCGGAACGAAATCCTTCGACTACCTCCAAGTATAACGCATTCTGGCAGAGTGCATTCCTCGTCATCCAAGAATTTATGAAAGTCGTAGTGGAGAACACTCGTGGTAGGCCTTCTGCCGTGATTTAGAAAAACATCCGTTGTTAAATGATACTTCTTTGACCAAAAGGAGATCCGTCGGTCCAGACGTGGACAGTCCCCAAGCGAAGGAGCGAAGGTCTAAGAATCGTACGGGCGGTTTCAAGTCAGATTATGCAGCTCTACCGACTTTTAGTTTATCCAACATGCGGGTACGTATGACTTTCCTCTTGGCTTCAGCTGGATCGTTTATATCCTTATTTCATTTCTAAGAATGCGTCCTTGTATCTCGTCCAGGGTTTCAGCAGCACGAACGCCTTTGCCAAACTTGCAAGTAGTCAGAAAATATAGTTTTTCTAAACGGAGGGTGGCGATGCCGAGTCTATCCATGGTGACGAGGAATTCGAAAAGGATGAAAGTTAAGAGTCTGGCGATGGAGAGAGTAGTTCTTCCGATAACAGTGTTGCATCTTCCTCTAGTCAGTCTGAAACCGAATCAGTGAGTCTTTTCCATGTTTTTTTTTGAAGTAAAACTAAATTTTGATATTCTAGGAGGAAACCGTTCCTGGGAATAGTTTTGAAGTGGAAACCCGCCAGAGTGAAGACGTATCCGTACTTCCAATTGAGAAAACCGTGCCAGCTAGTGACTTGGATATTGAAATTCATCATCCTAAAGGCGCTGCCACGACTCAGATGGTGGAGAGCACTCCGGGGCACGCTAGTGAAATTGTAGTTAGGGATCTCTTGCCGGTAGCTGATTCAGTTGCAGGTGCCACCTTCAATCCTCCGTATCTGGTCCCTTTCCTGGGTCATGTGTTGATCGGTGGATTTAGCGTGCCAGCTAAACGATATTGTATTCAAAGATATGGAAAAGATATGGTCATATTTCCACGACTAAGAAGACTACTAGTCGACATGCGTTGGTCAAGTAGGTGGAGGAAGCTTTGTCTTCGATTGACGATATGTGCAATGTGACTGGTCATACGGTTTCTGAGGATTTAATCTCGAGATGGAGGTTCCATCGTGACGTGTGCATGGACTTAGAATTTAATGTCCCTTGGTTCTTTGAAGGCCTCTCTGATGACGAAAAGTTTTTGGCCGAAGCAGTTGAAGGTCCTTCCGCGAACATGGTGAAAAAGCAGGAAGCGGAATTCAAGAAGTTGTGCAGGCAGCTGAAATTGAAGAGGGCGGATCTCCATAGTACAAGAGAGGCCTTTTCTAAGAGGAGTAAGCCGCTGCTGAAAAAGTTTCCTTGAATATATTTCTCTCTTTTGAACCTCTTATCTTTAGGTTTTTTTTTTTGAAAGGCAAATGAGACGCCTAGTTTATGGTTTTTGATTTTCTGGTTTTCTTGGGTTGATAGATAAATGTTACCTTGACATTTTTGGATTATTCTTTTGGAATGAAATGTTTAGGATTGTTTTTGGTTGTGATTGAAAGTAGCGAAAACATCCCAGGAAAACCATGGAACCGTATGTTGGTAGATGACATGGGATGAAACATAACATGGCTATCGGTATTATCATTCTTGTGAAACTTGAAAAAGCAAGCCATGTATTTTGTCTAGGTAAGACTTACTCGGTTTCTTAGGTCTTATGATGAAAAGTAAACCTTTCGGGTGTAGGACCAAGCTTTATGAGAAACATGGCCATGGGAAGTCCCCAGTCGTTACTGAGCTGTCTGATAACGGAGTTGTTGATCCCTTGTCGTGTCATGACTGATAATCGAGTCGTCGGGTAACTGAGTCGGAGTGGATCATCTTCGTCTACCATCTTGATGTCTGGGTCGAAGAACGATATTGACGTTCGAAAATTGACATTGTAACCGAAAGATCGAACCTCCCGCTATGGTCGCCAATTATTTGTATGTGAAAATGGTTTCTGCTGATTTCGGTAATTTCGGGTGTACCGGTGAGAAAAAATTTAAACCCTAAAAAATGTACTGCAAGGGAGTACTTTAGATTCGAGAGATCAATCTGTACAAATCCATCCTAAACCAAGAAATGGCCGTTCAGGACTTGCTTCGGTCACAAAGTAGAGGAGAATGGGTTGGTTTGGGGGAGGGAAGCAAGGATAGTGATGAGACCAGAATAGTTGATTCTGGAACAGTAGTTGTGTTACTACGAATTGTTATCATAAAAGTGGGAAAACTAACAAATGGTAAGCTAGCAAGTATTTTCTGAGTGTTGTATATCCCCGAATGAACTTCTTGTTATGTGGAAATAGGTAAGACCTGTTTATACAAGTCGAAGTGAAACGTACTCTGGTCTTATTAAGGGATGGATAAATGGGTAAGAAAATGTGAGGAGGTGATAACCGTATGCATGGAATTGATATTCCATAAAACCGTTAACGTATGGAATTGATGTTCCATAAAGCCGTTAATGCATGGAATTGATGTCGAGTGTTTCACCATTAACTCCCTATATTTACTAACTGCCTCACCCTTATGACACTTCCTTATGATGGGCGTAGTGTACGCCGCACGCTGTAAACCGCCAAAAAATACTCAAAGAGGATCCCCCAGTTTGTGATATGTGTTTGATATCTCGAATATTTTTGTGGAAAACATGTGGCATGTCGTTGTTGCCTGGAAAGTCGAGCTTGGGAGACTTGGTAGCTTGGTGACCTTCAACGGTCGAGATCTTGCATCTTAAGAGGAAAGGTAGTCGTTGATCATCACACGCTTTCGTTCGTTGGTGGCCGCATAGGGAAGGCCTGTATGGTAGTGCAGCTAAGTTGGCATGCCATTGGCATATGACATGGTGGCACGGCTAGGTTGGCATGCCGTTGGCATGTCATGGTTTGACGTGGCCGAAAGTTACCATGCATTGTTTGGTAACCTTGGATGGATAGGATTTGCTCCTGGGATTGAAGGGCAACTGTTGATTGTTGCATGCCTTTGTTTTGGTAGCCGTGTAGGGAAGGCCAGCATGGTGGCGTGGCTAGGTTGGCATGTCGTTGGAATGGCATGGTTTGGCGTGGCCAAACTTAGGTTTTCAGGCCAAAGGTTACCATGCGTTTTCTGGTAACCTTGGACGGCTAGGATTTGTTCATGGGATTGAAGGGAAACCATTTATTGGTGCACGCCTTCGTTCTGATAGCCATGTAGGGAAGGCCAGCATGGTGGCGCGGCTAGGGCCAAGGCAGGGAGCGTTTGGCCTGGCATGTGGGGCCAAGGGTTTGTTATGGGTGTATGGCGCGGCTAGCTTGGCTAGGTGCGGTTTTGGCTTGGCATGTGGGGCCAAGGGTTGTCCATGGGCGCATGGCGTGGATAGCTTGTCTAGGTGCGGTTTGGCTTGGCATGTGGGGCCAATGGTTCTCCATGGGCGCATGGCGCGGCTAGCTTGGATAGGTGCGGTTTGGGATTGGCATGTTGGGCCTAGGGTTTGCCATGGGCGCATGGCGTGGATAGCTTTGGCTAGGTGCGGTTTGACTTGGCATGTGGGGCTAAGGGTTTTCCATGGGAGCATGGCGTGGCTAGCTTTGGCTAGGTGCAGTTTGGCTTGGCATATGGGGCCAAGGGTTTTCCATGGGCGCATGGCGTGGCTAGATTGGATAGGTGCGGTTTGGCTTGGTATGTGGGGCCAAGGGTTCGACGTGACCAAGCTAGGTTCGTGACCAAGTTAGTGTTTTGGGCCAAAGGTCGTTTGGTAACCTTGGACGGTCAGGATTCGCTCATGTGACTGAAGGGAGACCGTTGATTGTCGCACGCCTTTTTTACTTAAATGCTGTGACGTCACTATTTGACTAGGGTTTAGGGTTTTACGATTTTAACCCTAGGCTAAAAACCACCATCAACACATGGTAATTCTTACGTAGGCATGCTGATTGATTCAATAAATGCGCTAGTGGTCATAGTGCATGATGTCATGTCGGATGTACTGTTATACGATTTTATCCCTAAGTTAAAAACCACCATCAACATTAAGTCCCCTTCTTAGCTCGGAACAGGAGTATTATTGCGAGGTAAGCATAAGATAGTGTCAGGCAAGGACAAAATCGAAATGACAAGTCATGAAAGATGTCCAAGAAGATACGTCTAACCTTTTTTGGGAAGTAAGGAGAATCCGTGATCCTTGCATTTGGAGGCTTTGCGTAAATTCTGCTCGTGGCACTGCAGGTTGTACTGCAGACTAGTATAGGAAATCGCTAGTCGATATGCAAGCTATTTCTCAGTCTGGAATGGTTGTGCGTCCTCTGGGCTAGGCTTCAAAAATGCAAAATGGAGCCGCTAGCGTATATTTGGCGTGAAGGGAAGCCGCTAGTATTGGATTGTCTTGGAATGAGCCTTCATTATTTGTGGACTTGGACTTGGAGCTGTCAGCATTGGACGGCTTGGGATGGAGCCGTCAACATTGGTCTCCTTGGAATGGAGTCGCTGGCGTTGCGCGGCTTGGAGTGGAGCAGCAGGCGTTGCGCAACTTGGAGTAGAGCTAGCTTGATTTCCTTGGAAGGATGAAGACTGGCTTCATTTCCCTGGAAGGATAACGACCGGGTTCAGTTCCGTGGAATGATGACAACTTTGTCTAAATTAGGTTTGGCGTGTTGAAACCCTAATTAGTGCCCTTTACTATAATCGTTGTCGAATTCTCATACGAACTCGGATTTTGACGGTCCGCCCCTCCATTTCTATTGGAAAAGAATTTCCTATCTCCCATGCAGGAATATTTAGTTTATGAGCTCGTTTAGGAGGTGAAAACTTCCCGTCAGTAAAAGTCATGAAGAATTCATGAGGGATGCTGTGGGACCGAGGTGTCATAGTAGCGCCCAGTCATTTATTCATGGAGAAAGAAGCAATCTTAGTTTTGTTCAAACTCTAGAAACCCCGTCCGTACGAAAAGAGGTATCGACCCTCTTATGTTGTTCGTATGGATTTGCTCTTTCGTCTGCAGTGTCTCTCTAGTGGATTCGAAAATTTACCAGAACTCCGCTGCATTCTTGGGATGGATGGATGAAATATATGCTCGGGAATAATCATGTCAGGGCTAATGTTGGAGATTTTGGTTGCGTTGTTGGTCCATCCTTGATTTTAGGTTTTTCAATTTCTAGACCTTCTGATCACGATGATGATATTCCATGGATGGTAGAAATATTCCGAAGCTACATGATGAAATAGATGAGTTGGGAGACATTCTTTTGCCGATGTGATGCTATCAAGTCTTCAAGGACTTTTCCCCAGGAGACACCCTTCGAACCATCTTATAAATATTGGTTTTTCGTGTGGAATGGGATGCGGTGAGAAGTCCCTAGTTATATTTCTGTTAGATCCGATGGCATGGACGAATATGTGAATGTATCTTTGTGGCGTGCTTTTGGAGTCTTCGATGTGCATGCACGGCTTCATGTTGAGAAATTACCGCGGCTCGTAAAACTTCGGCAGTGATGATGTTGAAATCGGAAATAACCAGGTTGAGGGGAGTAAAAGAGTTTCATGTTGGTAGTCCCCTTGTATAGCCTACTTTCATTGCATCGCCTTGAATTTATGTCCATGGGATTTGATACAAGCTTATTGTACTCTTCTGGATGTGTTGCTGGGATGCACATGGACGAAATATTATGGATGGAGAAGAGGTAGGAATGAGAGGGTTATTTTGTTTATCATGGCTCCCTCTGTTTCTTCAAGAAAATATTTCAGCCGCGTCTCTGGAGTTATCTCATGAGTCTTTGCTGGTCGTCAGGATGGACTGCGATGACCAGTCCCCGGTCGCACTTTTCTTTAGTTTATGAAGTTGTTTTCCTTTGAGAAGGCTTGGGATTGGCCGCGGCCTCGTTAAGTGTTGAAGGCGTCTTCTAGAAAGAGAGATGATGATATTCTTTCATTACACCCTTGAAGAGTATATGACCTTGTTATGGCTATGGCCTTTTGGTTTACTGTGTTTTCTGAGCTTTGACAGTGAAGGGATTCCCGTGTAGATCTTTGTAGTGATTTCTGTTGCGGTGAAGCTCTGGATGGTATCAACAAATGAGCGGCACCAGTTCTTTGAAGCAGATGTAATCATAAGAGACTACATTGTCGTGGGAACAATGTAGGTTGGCTATAATTGTATCAGCATCCATGGAAGTAAAAGAATTGGCTGGATGCGTAAGCAAGCAAACTGTCCATGGTCACGAGTTTTGGCGGGATGGATCAAAGGGCGTCCATGAGTACGAAGATTGGCTGGCTGCGATCATGATCCTTGATATAGGGAGTGTGGTGGTACGACCCTTTGCAGGAAGGAGTGATGTTGAAGCGAACGTTGAAGTGGATCCGCTGTTGGAGAACGTTGAAGTGGAGCCACTTTTGGAGAGAACACTGAAACGACGCCTTGTAACTCTCAGAGCCTTGACGGTTACCATGTTGAAGTCGGAGGCTGCATCACATTCTGTCAAACTCGACATCCCTCAAGTGAACAGAGGTTAGGAGTCCCCAGTTCCATCTATCGATCATGCTTTCCAGGAGAGGTTAGGGTTTGGAAACGGCTTCCCTGGATGGAAACACATGCTTTCCTGCTGCATCACGGTTGAGAGATGCAAATATGCCTTGACGCTACGCCTTGGAGAAATATAGAATCTCACATAACTGTTTCATTATAGACGGTATAACTTTGTAGGAAAAGTTCCTATCGTGCATCTCCTGACGGGAAGAGGGTCTCTGTGAACTCAGGAGGGTTGCTGATTTCCTTTGCTTTCGATTTTGTAGAAGTCGTTCATGATCTTTACATGTGATCAAATTGGATTGTTGATCCCCTTCTATTGGGCGTTCAAGAGAAATGCGAGCCTCTTCATCTATAAACGCACGTCATACTGAAGTGCCTTTTGTCTTTTCATCAAATCAACAGTGGTAAAAGGAGGTCGACTTCTTCTGGATCTTTCAATATATTTTTCTGATGGTAGAGTAGCAGCGTCTCTGGTGACGGTTGGAGCTGTTATACTTGAAGAAATGTTGGGGTGGCGGAAGCGGCTATGGTTCTAGTGAACGTAAGTATATCGTGTAGAGATGGCACGGTTTTGATCACAGAGTGATGGATCCATGAAGCTATTTCGAAGGGTGAGGATGGCGCTGGAAGGGCGCAAGCTGTTAGCGCTGGAAAGGATGCAAGTTGCTGGCGCCAGAAGATGGAAGTTGTTAGTGCTGGATCGGCTTGGAATGGGCACTGGATTAGCGTAGGCGCTGATTTTTTTTCCTGGCATGGCACTAGCTTAGCACAGCGCGAACTGTTGGGCACCGCGAGGATTTTTCTTGCGGGCCGAGTTGCCTCTTTCCATACGTAGCTCAAATAAGAAATATTTTCCTTATTCAAATTTCAAAAGTGTTATGCCTATAAAAGGGGTTGGCTTTCCTTTTTTTTTTTTGAAAGGCAAACAAAGCACCTGGTTTGCGGTTTGATTTGAATTGATAGATAATTGTTATCTATGAGGGTTTCGGATTATTCTTTTGGAATGAATTGTTTTTAGAATAATGTTGTTTTGGTTATGACTATAAGTAGCGTAAGTACCCCAGGAAAGCTATGGAATTGTGAATGTTGTGCGACAGTAGATAGCACGAAATAAAATATGGTAACAATATGTCTATCTGTTTTTATCATCTCTATGAAGATTTGAAGTAGTAGACCATGTATTTTTTTCTCGGCAAGACTTACTCGGTTTTCCGGATCTCCTGACGAAAAATGAATCTTCCGGGTGTAAGTACGAGTTTTGTGGGATGCACTGCCGTGATTGTAGAAAGTCCCCAGTCATCTCAGAGTCACCTGATAACCGAGCCATTGACCCCTGGTCGGATCGTTTGATTCTAACCTCTGGGAAGTCCTCAGTCATCCCTTGCCGTGTCATGACTGGGAATCGAGCCGTACGGTAACTGAGTCGTTGATCCCTGAGTGGATCGATTGCTTCTACCGCCTTGATATCCGGGTTGAGGTATGAGATCGAGAATTGAAAATTGATATTGTGACCGAGAGATTAATCTCCCACTGTGGTCGCCAATTGTTTGAGGGTGAAAATAATTTCTGCTGGTTTCGGTAATTTCGTGTGTTGTAGGTGAGAAACGAGTTTAAACCATAAACAATGTACTGTAAGGGAGTACTTTAGATTTGAGAGATAAATCTGTACAAATCCGGCCTAAACCAAGAAATGGACGTTCCATACTTGCTTTGGCCACAAAGTGAAGAAGAAAGGTTGGTTTTGGGGAAGGAAGCAAAGAGAGTGTTGAGACCAGAATAGTAGATTCTGGAAGAGTAGTTTTTTTACTTGTATCAGAAAGTGAAAGCTAACAGATGGGAAAGCTAGCAAGTGATTTCTCAGTGTTGTATGCTCCTGACCAAAACTTTTTCTTTGGTGGAAATAAGTAGGACCTATTTATACAAGTCGTAACAAAACGTATTTTGGTCTCGTAAAAAATGGAAATGGATGAGTAAAGTGGAAGGAGGCGGTAACAGGTAACGCCTGGAATTGATGTTCTATAATGAAAGAAACGTTTCACCATTACTCCTTGTATTTACTAACCGACTCATTCTTATGAAACTTTCTTGTAACGGGCGCAGTGTACGCCGTACTCTGTAAACCGCCAAACCAATACCCTAATGAGCATCCCCCAGTTTATGAAATGTGTTGATGTCTCGAATGTTTTCGTGGAAAACATGTATCATATTGCTGTTGTTTGGCAAGTTGAGCTTGGGAGACTTGCCGGCTCGGTGGTGACCCTCGATGGTCGAGATTTTGCATATTGAGAAGAAGGGTAGTCGTTGATTATTGCAACCCTTAGTTTGGTAGCCAATGGAATGAAAGTATGGACGACATGGCTTTGACATATTTAGGAGTGGCCAAACTAGGATTGTGGCATAGTTTAGGCGCGGCCAAGAACTAGGGTTTTTGGCATAGTTTGGGTGCGACCAAAATTAGGGCCTCGAGTTGGGCCAAAGGTTTCCATGCGTTGTCTGGTGACCTTGGACGTCTAAGATCTGCATCATAGATGGAAGGGTGATCGTTGATTGTTTCAACCCTTCGTTTTTGCTTCCAATGATGTGAAGGAAAGGCTGGCATGTGTTAGGCGCGGCCAAAATTGGGGTTTGCATGACCCGTGATGTTTGGATTTGGGCCACAAGTTGCCATGCGTTTGGTGGCGAACTTGGATGGCCGAGATCCTCACCTCAGATGGAAGGGTGGTCGTTGATTGTTGCAACCCTTTGTTTAGCAGCCATCGACATGGTTTAAGGCCGGCATGGCTTTGGCATAGTGTAGGCGCGGCCAAACTTAGGGTTTTGGGAAAACCGTGATGTTTGGCTTTGGGCCGCAAGTTGCCATGCGTTTGGTAGCGAACTTGGACGGATGAGATCCGCACCTCAGATGGAAGGGTGGCCGTTGATTGTTACAACCCTTTGTTTGGAAGCCAGCGACATGGTTTAGGGCCGGCATGGATTTGGCATAGTATAAGCGCGGCAAAAGTCAGGGTTTCTATAAAATCGTGATGTTTGGCTTCGGGCGCAAGTTGCCATGCGTTTGGTGGCGAACTTGGATGGCTGAGATCTGCATCTCATATGGAAGGGTGGCCGTTGATGGTTGCAACCCTTCGTTTGGAAGCCAGCAGCATGGTTTAGGGACAACATGGCTTTGGCATGGAATCGTGGCTAGCACAGTTTGCTATTTGCGCGGTGGTACGGTTGGCATGGTCAGCATGCCTCGGCACAGAGACGTGGATGTCATGGTTTTCCATTGGCACGGTGGTGCAGTTGGCATGGTCGACATTCTTTGGCACATAGACGTGGATGACATGGTTTGCCATTGTCACGGTGGTGCGGCTGGCATGGTCGGCATGCTTTGGCGCGGTGGTGCGGCAGGCATGGTTTTCCATTGGCACGGTGATGTGGCAGGCATGGTCGGTATGCCTTGGCACAGAGACGTGGATATCATTGTTTTCCATTGGAACGGTGGTGCCGCTGGCATGGTTGGCATGCCTTGGCGCGGAGACATGGCTGGCATGATTTTCCATTGGCACGGTGGTGCGGCTGGCATGGTTGGCATGCCTTGGTGCGGAGTTGTGGATGGCATGGTTTGCCATTGGAACGGTAGTGTGGCTGGCATGGTTTGCCATTGGCACGGTGATGAGGCTAGCATGGTTGGCATGCCTTGGAGCAGTGACGTGGATGCTATGGTTTTCCATTGGCACGGTAGTGCGGCTGGCATGGTTGGCATTCCTTGGCGTGGTGACGTGGCGGGCATGGTTGGCCTGCCTTGGCGCAGTGACATGGCTGGCATGGTTTTCCATTAGCACGGTGGTGCGGTTGGCATGGTCGGCATGCCTTGACACAGTGACGTGGCGGTCATGGTCGGCATGCCTTGGCGCGGATACGTGGATGGCATGGTTTGCCATTGGCACGGTTGTGCGGCTGACATGGTCGTCATGCCTTGGCGTGGAGATATGGATGGCATGGTTTTCCATTGGTGTTACGGTGATGCAAGTGTCACATAATGATGATGCATTACAAAGTTGCAGGCCTTGTTAGTATGAAGCCATTATGGCGTAATTGCAAAGCCATAATAGCGCAACGCAAGCCATAATAGTGGTATTACGGTATAAACTATTAGGTGTCGAGAATGGCATGACCCTACAGGGCCAATATAGTGCAAGTACATCATTACATTGTAAACACATTTTGCTAAATAATGAAGCTTATTGGACGACACAATGAAGCTTCATTGAGGAAAGGCAAGATATGGCCAAAGTGACAGATGCAACATGCGATGTTGGCATTAAGGCATATATGTGGAATTGAGTTTTCCCAAACCCAAGGATGATGCAAGATGATAGAATAGACTAAGAGTTAGTCTATGGCATTAGTTCAAGGCTGGACAAAGCTTGGACAGTGCAAACAAGTTAGTAATGCAAGAGTTGCATTGTTGTTGTCAAGCTAATTGGCGAAATGAAGAATATATGACGAATGAGTAACTAGAGTGAGATTAAGGAGTTGTCCGAGATAATTAAAGCATAAAGAGTGTCCATGCATTAGCTTAGAGTGAAAATAATGCAGGGCCAAGAGGGATGAACGTTAGATAAAGGAATAATTCGGTATGGCGCAACAAGTGGCGCAATCCAACTCAAGTGACAGTTACAAGTTGGTTACGAGCTTCACAAGCATGCCAATGACGCTGATGAAGTAGAACGGTTATAAAGGAGTTTATAAATGTGGGAGAAGATTTCTAACTGCAATAGAACATGTGTTGGATGATTGGCGCAAGTTAGAAGAGAACTTGCCAATTGGCACAGTTATTGGCGGTTACAGAACTGCTCCATGGGACAGATGGTTGTTTCTAGCATGTACAACGGTTTTGAACTGTTTGGCCAAACAAATATGTTTTATAAATAGTCCCAAGGGATTGGAAATACGGCAGTCTAGCATATTTGAGAGTAAGGCTTGCATAGGAGAGTTTAAGACTCAAAATAGGAGAGTTTTTGTATGACTTAGACTTGGTTCAAGGGTGAACAAGTATGTGTAAGTCCCCAAGTGGGAAAGTTTTGTATTTCTTCCCTTTGATGCAATAAAAGAGTTGATTGTGTCATATTCTAAGTGTTCTTGGTTGGATGATTGTTGTTGGTAAAGTATGGCAAAGATTGAATATATTATGGGGTGCATTTGATGAGTTTAGAGAAGTGAAAGAAGGCAGTAAAGACTTTCGCTGTTTGACCTGAAGTCTTGGATGTTTGCAAATGTGCAAACTTATAAGGCTGAAGTGCAAGTGGGTGAAGCTTTATTCACAGAACCATTGTGCTACTGGGTTACACTTTCGCAGAAAATCTCTGGAAAGTTTGAAGGTGTGACAATACGGGTATCAGAGCTGTGTTTGGTACACAGTTCAAGTTTATTTGTTGGATAATTCACTAGTGCATCTTTACCTCTAAAGCTATTTTCTTGTGAGAAAGTAAGTGGCGCATTATTTTCAGAGTTTTGCATTAGAAATGAGTTATAATGGCATGATGATCGATGAAGGACTACCGGGTACGTTTGATCAGCTTGAGGAATATGGTAGTAATCTTTGTGATTTTACCATAGACATGGACTGCGATGGCCTTGAAAACCCTTTTATTTCTGAAGATAAAGGAAGGCTAGACCTACTTGAAGGAAGAACATCATATTAGTTTAAAGAATTTGATGAAAGGGTAGGTGCAATCGAGGATAAGGTGTCTGATGCAACCTTGTTGAATTGTGAAACCAATGCTGAAGTGAATGAATTGAAGGTGCAATTTAGTGACATAAAGACCATACTAACAAGCCATGCGAAGAAAATGCCAGAGGAAGTGGCAGGCATTCACGGGTTAATCAGTAACAGCATGTTTGTAGGGGAAAACGTGCATGGAGAAAGCTCAAGTCGAGTCTCCGAGCCAAGAGTTTACGTTGGTTCCATAAATGCTAGAGAAATTGAGAATTTCTTGTATGACATGAGGCATAATTTGAAGCAAATGAAACTGGGGAAGAACAAAAAGTAACTCTCGCAGGCAATTACCTTGGTGGTGATGCAAAGGTTTGGTGGAGAACTATGCTGCAAGAAGATGAAGCTGCTGGTTATGCCAATCCTATGTCATGGAATGACATAAAAGATGAACTGAGATGTCAGTTCTGGCCAAGCAATGGTGTTTGGTATGCAAGAGAAAGTTTAAGTAGGCTAAAGACGACGGGTACACCACAGGACTATGCTGAAAACTTCTTTGCATTGGTGCAAGAAGTGCGTGGCATGAGTGAAGAAGATCAGATGTTCCAATTTATGGGTGGCGCAAGTTCGAGTGTGATTACTGAACTTAAGAAGCGCAAAATCCAGAGTATCCATATGGCTATTCAAGCGGTAAGAGGACTTACTATTTGCACAATGACTGAAGATGTGCAAAACTGTGAAGGTGAATCCAAAAGGAAGGAAAAATCTGTAGGCAGCAAGCATAAGCATGAACCAAAGGAAGATGAATAGTTCCCTTCAGCCCGGAAGTATAGGGGATGTTTCATTTGTAAAGGTTTGCATTTCGCAAGAAGCTTCCCACTCAAGTCCCAACTCAATGAAACAGTTGGGGATGACTATGGGAGTCATTCTAGCAAGACTCGTGAAGGACGAAGTGAAGGTTCAAGGAAGAGACCACGCAACGAAGTTGTTGCGCACTTAGACAAGAGTAGAAACTAAGATACAAACTAGAAGGTGTGTTGATGTCTCCTTTGGCAATACCTAGTGCAGAAAATGTGGTATTTTTTGATCTTGTTTGGCATATATTATTTGAAAGTTGTTTCAAACTCTGTGTGTAGAGTTTGGTTGTACATATTTTTATTTGAGTCTTCAAGTTTGTATATACTTTTCTTCGGTGTAAGCAAGTTGCTAAATTAATGAAGTTTTAGCTTTCCAAAAGCGATCATGTGGATCAATCATGTAATGGTACATGGTCTTGTTATGCAAGAGCAGTAATGAATGAGGGTGTTTTCGTTTACAAAGTCTTGCCTTTTTATTTACGATGTAAAACTAGTTCATGGGAAGATGCTGCAAGTAGCATACTTAGCCTAACGTATGCAATAACAAGAATAGTTGAAAGATAATAAGTAAAGCAAGGACAAGGGTTCTAGTTGATGTAGAAGTGATGTTGCTGTTTGGGGATTGGAAAATGGCACGACAGCAGATGGGCGGCGACAGTGCAAGCAATACATCAAGTAAGAAATTACGTCATCAGCAAGCATGAGTTGGGTAGAACTCATGGCCTTAGAGAAATAAGCACACACTTTCCAGGAAATTAGCAATGCAGTTCAAAGAATTATTTGGAGAAATATTGGCTTTGAAGGCATATCATATGGACAGCTAAATGGTTAGCTAATGATATGTCCAAGAGATAGTTAGTCACAGTTTTAAATGGGATGTGCAACTCAATAGTTTTGTTGCATGGAAGTTAAGCAAAGAAAACTCACCATTCTAGTACGGGTATGCAAGATGGCATAAGTATAGAGTTTATACTTGGTGGCCACATTTAAAGAAATGAGTTCTTGAATGTTACTTGCATAATTTGAATTTGGTGAGGCATGAAGTGTTGATTTCGTGTGTCTAATGCAAAGAGAACCTCGATTACTTTGTGACGTGCTTAATGAGGATCGCAGAGAACAACAGTTCAACGGCGAAGTTGCCTAACAAAATTAATTGAAAATGAAGCCAAGTCGTTTATAAGTCCTTGTCACGTTGAGTGAGATACAAGAGGAAAAGTCGGGAAGCGATGACCATGATCACGATGATCAGATTGAGAAGAATCATTGCTTGTGTACACTTAGGCACAAATGATTCAAGTGAAATTCAAGCCTAATTTAGGTAGTTGGCAACAAGAATTTCCAGTTAGCATTTGGGTGTTGATACGCGATTGTAGTTGAAGCATAGGCCAACGTGACAACAATAATACAAGTCAGTATGATCAATGGCAAGGAAGTAAGCTAAGTGATGGCATTAGGTACTAAGCATAAAAGTTTTGGCAAGAAGAAGTGTCAAACAAGTTTGCTGAATTCTGAGAATGGCTCAGAAAGGTACAAGGTCGAAGAACAAGTATAACGAGTATACTTTGTTGCGTTCAACGAGGACGTTGAACGGATTAGGTGGGGGAGGTCTGTTACGGTGCTACAACTATCGCATAATGATGATGCGTTACAGAGTTGTAGGTCAAGTCAGTGTAAAGCAATAATGGCGCAATTGCAAAGCCATAAAAGCGCAACGGAAGCCATAATAGCGGTATTACTGTATAGACTGTTTAGTGTCAAGAATGGCATGACCCAATAGGGCCAATGTAGTGCAAGTGCAGCATTACATTTTAAACACATTTTTCTAAGTAATGAAGCTTATTGGCCGACATAATGAAGCTTCATTGAGGAAAGGCAAGATGTGGCCAAAGTGATAGATGCAACATGCGATGTTGGCACTGAGGCATATTCGTGGAATTAAGTTGGCCCAAACTCAAGGATGATGCGAGAAGATAGAATAGACTAAGAGTTAGTCTATGGCATTAGTTCAAGGCTTGCCAAAGCTTGTACAATGCAAACAACTTAGTAATCCAAGAGTTGCATTGTTGTTGTCAAGCTAATTGGCGAAAAGAAGCATATATGACGCATGAGTAACTAAAGTGAGATTAAGGAGTTGTCCTCGAAAATTAAACCATAAAGAGCGTCCGTGCATTAGTTTAGGGTGAGAAGCATGCAAGGCCAAGAGGGCTGAACGTTGGAGCAAGGAAGAATCCGGTATGGCGCAACAAGTGGCGCAATACAACTCAAGTGACGGTTACAAGTTGTTTACGAGCTTCACAAGCATGCCAATGACGCATGATGAAGTAGAACGGTTATAAAGGAGTTTATAAACGTGGGAGAAGAGTTCTAACTGCAATAGACCAGGTGTTGGATGATTGGCGCAAGTTAGAAGAGAACTGGCCAGTTGGCACAATTATTGGCGGTTACAGAACTGCTCCATGGGACAGATGGATGTCTCTAGTGTGTACAACGGTTGTGCATGGTTTTTCCAAACAAATTTGATGTATAAATAATCCTAAGGCATGGGAAATTCGGCAGTCTAGCATATGTGAGAGTAAGGCTTGCATTGGAGAGTGTAAGACTCAAAATAGGAGAGTTTTTGTAAGACTTAGACTTGGTTCAAGGGTGAACAAGTCTGTGTAAGTCCCCAAGTGGAAAAGTTTTGTATTTATTCCCTTTGATGAAATAAAAGAGTTGATTGTGTCATATTCTAAATGTTCTTGGTTGGTTGATTGTTGTTGGTAAAGTATGGCAAAGATTGAATGTATTATGGGGTGCATTTGATGAGTTTAGAGAAGTGAAAGAAGGCTGTAAAGACTTCCGATGTTTTCCTGAAGTGTTGGCTGTTTGAAAAGGTGCAAACTTATAAGGCTCATATGCAAGTGAGTGAAGCTTTATTCACAGAACCATTGTGCTGCCGGGTTACACTTTCGCATAAAATCTATGGGAAGTTTGAAGGTGTGACAATTGGCACGGTTGTGCGGCTTGCATGGTCGGCATTCCTTGGCGCGGAGACGTGGCTGGTATGGTTTTCCATTGGCACGGTGGTGCGATTGGCATGGTCGGCATGGCGCGGAGACGTGGCTGGCATTGTTTGCCATTGGCGCGGAGACGTGGCTGGAATTGTTTGCCATTGGCACGGTGGTGCGTATGGCATGGTTGGCATGCCTTGGCGCGGAGTCGTGGATGGAATGGTTTTCCATTGGCACGGTGCTGCCGCTGGTATGGTTGGCATGTCTTGGCACGGTGATGTGAGAATTTGGGTTTGGTATATACGAAGATGATGTCGGTCAATACTAAGGGTTCTGCCATGGAACATGACACATGTATAAAAAAAAAGGGTACCCAGGTAATTCTTTCGTAGGCATGCTGATTGATACAATAAATGCGCTAGTGGTCATAGTGATGTCATGTCGGATGTACGGTTTTACGATTTTAACCCTAAGCTAAAAACCACCATCAACAGGTAGAGACGGTGGAAAGAGGAGATTGACATGTTCTATAGAAAGTATACTAGGAGTAGGAGTGTTGAACAGGTTATTGTGGCAGCCAAAAATGTCGAATGCTTGTTGTTTAATTGGGCTATGATATTTTTAGTAGATTTTCTTCGTCAACGCTAATTTGTGACTGGGAAGTTGTTGTAAACACTTTTATCTAAAGGTTTGTTCTTGTTTTCGCAAGTTTAGTGTCAATAAACTCTTATATATTTTTTTTATTTTTCTTGTCTTACACTATAATAAAGAAAAGGGGAGTTTTCAATCGTCACACTTTTTGGTGGAGCCATCCAGAAATTACAACGCTACCCTAACTTAATATCTAGCTCCTTCGTTTTACTCCCGTAAATTCCAAGAGAATAAAGAGAAATGACCAAATTTGTTCCTCTCTTCTATTCTCTTCCTCCTATAGACCTATTCTCTTTCTCCCTTTTGGATTATCAATCAAACAGAATCGATTGAATCAACCACTCCACATCGAATTGGTTTGAGACAGAAAAATTGCTGCCTCAGTTAAAACCTTAATCATAGATTTTTCTTTTCTGAATTCTTTTCCCAACATTCAAATTTGAGAAACCTAAATTCTGTAATTTTTCACAACAGATTTCTTCTCTTCAAACTATAACAAACGAAACTCAGAAGTCTATATGTTCTCCTTTAGTACCTTCTCTTTTTAATCGGTGTTTTGTTAGATTGAAGATGTAAGACATTAACATGATTCCCACACTACAGGAAAAATATACATCTACAACTGGAGATTTACAACGCTTCGCTAAGTATTGTAGAAAGTCCTATGTTTTACAACTTGTTTCAAAGGAAGAGTTGTCGTATATCATCACTGCCAACACTTAGGAAACAAGGGGTTGCGCTAGGAAAACAAACGACAATTCCTTAAGCAAACTAGTTGTGACAACATTTAGCTATAACAACGTTGTTCCATATATTGTAGGAGCAGAATATCACAGCAACCTTCACTTGCGAATATTTAATGACGCAACATAATAATGTCGCAAAAGAAATATTAGAAACGACGCAACAAAGAACGACGGACAAAACATGAGAAAGGCGGGAAGACTTTGCGAATATAGAATTTGAATAGTAGTTCGCGATACTTCGCAAGATTATAGTTGTATAGATTTCACTATAAATAGTAGTTCAAATGTTAAATTAGGGGAGGGATGATTATGGAGAGATCTTTTGAGTAGGAGAGGATAATTTTAGGAGGAGAGAGAAATTTTTAGGAGGGATTATTTTTCTTTATCATCTTCTTCCCCAAAAAAACTAGAGCTCCAAATATTCATTAATGGAGTCTCAATTGTAAAATCATGTAATTACATACAATCACTAGTGAAGAACCATGGATATAGATCACAATGATCGAACCATGTAAAAAATCTTTGTGTCTCTTTTTTACTTTAATTCTTAGTTTCATATCAAATTAATTAGATTTAGGAATCATTTTAATGGATTCTTATGAGGGTGTAGTTGTGAGATAATCCGCAACTACATAATTGGCGCTAGAAACAGGGACAGGGTAAAAGGATTTATCTTTCCTGTAATTTGTTGATTCAAGAAGTTCCCATGAATATTATCTACTGTTCAAATTTTTCTAGATCCAAAAAATTAAAGGGCAGAGATGGACATATTGAAGAACAGAAGCAGAGATGAACATAAGGCCAACAAAAGAAAACTTCAACGAATCTACGTCAAAATCAATCGCAAAGGATAAGTTAGCATACCAAAAATTTCGAAGGTGAAGGAACTATGGAAGAGATCATTGTTGACTAATAACAGCAAGGAAACGAAATTTAATAATATCAATAGGAAGTTAAGCATGGATTCACTATTGAAGAACATCTCAACAACTCAGGAGAAAACAAATTCATTGCTCGTTGACAGCATCAGTTTAGGAGAAGACAACTCAATAAATAAAGGAAGAAGAAAGACACAAAGACTTATTACAGGAAGGAAAATTCAGTGAAACAAACAGTGCTAATGGCAGGAGCACCAAGTTTAAGCAATTGTATTCTACCATCACAGACATATAGTGCGAAGATAAAGAACATAATTAAATTCACGCAACAATTAAATTCGCAAATAATTAAATTCGATAGCGAAGGAATGGACTCAAACTAACAATACCAGTTCAGCTAAAGCTTGAGATTCCAGCTAAGGAGAAAGAACCAAGGTTGATTCGAAGATGGAAGAACTAAAGAACGTTATTGCAGCGTGAACAAAATATGTTTGCCTTATGCGAATATCGAGAGTTAAATAATGTATCTCCCCAAAAGAACATAGCAACAGGGAATAATGACAATTTATTACCAAGGAAGACCCAACTTCTTAAACAACCCAGGGAGGAGGAATAAAAGCTAAGCAAAAACACAGCAACACCAACTCATCAGCAGCAGAGAAGAACAACTATTTTCATAAGGAAATTAAGAGCAACAAATCAGGAGGGAAGAGATACGCAGGAAGAAACCAAACGGGAGAAGTTCGCAAGCGTAATACGAACTTAAAAAAACATCTTCACATTCATCTATACATTTTATTGAGGTACTGTAGCTTTCTGAGAAGTTCGCAAGCGTAAACGGGAGATACTGTAGCTTTCTGCGAAGTTCGCAAGCATAATACGAAGCAGAGGCATATAGAGAGACAAGCAGCAATGACAGTTAAAAAAGAACAAGAAGGGGATACTGAGAATGAATAAAACAAAGCCTGAGGAGCAGGGAAAATTAATCAACATTGATGAACAGTTGCTGAGAAGAACAAAATACGAAGAGACACTACAAGAAAATTGAGCTTTAGCGACTACTCCCATTCAGTGGGTAGAAGGCCGTTTTTAGCGACCGGAGCTCTGTAGCAACCAGTATGGCAACAGATATGCTCTGTGACTAAATCTTGCTTTGCTAAAGACCTGGACCAACCATGCTGCTGGTAGAGATATCTTTCAACTAGAATAGACGACGAAATTTTTGATCGCTTGAAATTTCCAATAACTACTGACAGTCGTTGGTGGAAGCATAAAGTATTTGTTGCTGATATACTTTACCCGCTCAATTTGTTGTTGCGGAAGACAAATACATCATCGGTAGAGGGGGGCAGTTATATAACGTTGCCAACTGCTAGAGGCTTTAACTAACTGAATTTCAGTTGGTGAAGGTGTTTAATGTTGTTGGCTAAGGATTTTAACCACCCCATATTTTGAAGGTCATGGGTTTTATCCACTGAAGTTGAGTGGGTAGAGGAGTTTAACCGCAAAATAATTGAATGGTTAAGGCGTCAGGTGTGACGTTGGTAAAGAATTCGACCAACATTAGGTCCGGTTGTTGATGTTCATTTGGTGAAGTCCCTCTGCCAACGACTTTGAAAGTAATTCACAAGAATGCAAAACAAATATGTATTTTATTCTGAAAATGATATAACAAAGTCTACTACAAAATCCATCCACCAAACGTAGTGCTTTCAAGCCAGGTTCATAAGTGCACAAATCTAATCCACTGTGATTGAACGCAAAGAAAGCAAGGTAAGTCGTAACAGGGTTGAACCTGAATAAAGAAAAATAACTTGCACACCCCTTCAAGGTTAATTTAAAAAAAAAACAGCCATTTAGTATTCAGTGCACACTGCATAGCATTTGTTAAACTACTGGATCCTTGCATCATACACAGTGAAGTAAATCATCCTTAAAAAATACAAAAAAAAAGCAAGAGGCAGTTCTTACCTGTAAGCCGCCAGTTCCAGTAACCCCACTATGCTGATAACTGTATCATAACACACTAATAATATTTCGAGGCAGTTCTTATAAAATCATATTTCGAGGCACATGAACGATAAGGAAAACAAAAAAATAGCACAATAATAAAGATACACTAACAAAGAAATATTTTCCTGGTAAATCCACACCTGCAAGAAAACAAAAAGGACAGTTAAACAGAGAAATAACTGGTAAACCATATTATCCATATAACACAAAACGGAAACCAACAGTTCTTAAAGGTGAGATACACTAACAATATACTTAAATGCTTACGAGAACCAAGCTCTAAAAGGTTGTAAGGAACCATATAGTCACTTGCTCCAAAAGAAAGGAACCATACAGTCACAATACACTTGTTAAATTAGTAGAATACGCGGCATGGCGAGTCTTTATTACCTTTCTGAATAAGAGTCAATGCTCTCACCACCTGTGAAGTGTAAAACAAAGTATAAGAAGTGCATGATAGAGTATTAGCAAACTCTAATGATGACATTTTAGGCCTTGTATTAATAATACAAATCTCCATCCCAAGACAAGCAGCTTTAGGGTCTAGAGGAATCCCCTCACAGTTGAGAGATTGCACTTCATCAGGATAGTATCGAAAGAAAGCGAAATCATGGACCTGGAAGAAAAGTATGTGTCAGTCTCATGAAACAGTGACTTACGTGTTAATATACAAAAAAAAAATGGAATACAAGTCATGCTTAGTCTCTAAGTAATCATATTCAAGGTGGTAAGGACATGCAGTTGGCTTCTCAAAGGCTACTAAGTACAAACATATGCATAAAAGACTTATTGAGCCTCACATTCCACGTATGCTATTTTATCCAACACCGCTTTTTCAATACGCTCACCGCCAATAAAATTCTTTAGAACAAGAGAGTAAGCATATGAAGCAAACAAAATGTACAAGATTAAATTTAACATTTTATAGTTGCACTTAACAAAAGACAGATACATGAAAAGAACAATAAAGCGGAGAATGCGTGGTGCAAAATCTATCTGTTCAATGTTCACTGAAAATGGTTAAAAACCTATTTAAGAAAATATCAGAATATATGTAAGAAGAAAATGGTGCACTAATTGTTTAACTACTTACAATGCTACCTAATCCCAGGTTGCTGCAGTCGATGTGATAGGAAAACCACTCTTCGACTTCAGACGAATGCTTTCACTGGGACATAGAAAATCAAGTTCCACAACCTGAAATCACCGGCTCTCAAGTCAGATGCATTATTTCCCGGGAGGTACAAGTAAAATTGATAAGTAGACCAAACAAGCAATACGAAAAGCAAAAGAAACCTGGTCTGAGAATCCTGCATATTGTGATATCATAACTGCCCATCTACTTCCTGATTTTGCCATGGAGGTAACGTAGAATCCCTCCACTTTTTGTTTATCCCCTTGAAAGGAAATCCATTACAAACCTTGTATGACTGATGTGCAAATTGTGTGCCTGGTTGGAATAAAAATGCACCTCGACTACAAAGAAAGTGAAACATAACAGTGAACCAACCTTCATACATCACTCCAAACATGACAGTTATTATTACCTTTCTCATCGGAATTTGTAGTAGCTTTTTGAGCCTCCAAACCTAAGAAAATTTTCAAGATTTTAACTCAAAGAAAGAGCCATTCTGAATGGAATCCAAATTGGAGAAGAAAATGTGTACAAAAATCAGCATACATCTAAATTCTGCCTCAATTCCTTTATGCATAAGGGCATCTCCTATTTCCAACTATTGCAGACACAATACCAATGAAACCATGGTTTGGATTTCACTCATCTATTCTCCATTAAACCTGATAATACCTACAACCAAAATTACAACACCAAATAACAACAAATTAAAACAAAGAACCAACAATCAAAATAACTTATAGTCACACATTAAGCAAAAGAAACAATGACTAGTACTAACCGCTAAGACACCAGTTGAAGAATTGCCTTTAGAGAGTCGTACAATCTGAAGTAGAGACCATGGTACAGTAAAGCACAACAACACCATCACCATCAGCAGTACCAATTAATTAACCACTTTCTCTTCTCATCCTCCTAGCAATCCGAATATCCTTGGGATTGATTGCCACACGCTTCGCATGAATGGAACACAAGTTGGTATTATCAAATACCAACCAATTAGGCTCCAGCTGCTTCTCGCAATGCCAACACAGCAAGACTCTGGAACCGTAAGTCAGTCTGCATAACACAAGTACACAATCCACATTCAATTAGTATAAGTGTATTCTATCTTGCTTAATTTCACTAAACCAATTTAATCAGATTAAGCATTCAAAAACAGTGTAAGAAACTCCATACATTTTAAGTCTTGGGAAATTTCATGAACAAGTATCTGGAATGGAAGTTTCATGAACAACAATTCAGTATTCTTATGGTACTTATGCATTCCACTGTTATTAACACAATTAAAAGTATAATGAAGGTAAAAGGAACTTCACCGCAGAGAACGGTATCGGTGTGGCTTTTTTAACTCCAGTATTCAGTATTCTAGGACGGTATCGGTGTGGCTTTTTTAACTCCACCAGTAGTTGGTGTAGACTTACATGTAGCCTTGGTAGCTAGCTGCTTCCTTTGTTCCTTCCCTCCAGTTCACTTATGAGCACTTTGCTCATTACAAATCATTTCTGCAAATACCAAAATCACCAACATTAATACTTCATAGCATAAGGAAGATAAAATTTACAAAACAACCTCATAATAAAAAACTAAACCTTAAATTACAAGCCTAATTAACAAAAAAACAAAGATAGATATTCAACTGATAGAAAGTTTTCAATGTTCTTAACAAAGATCAAAATAGAAGAATTACAGAACAAATAATAAACCCTAATTTCATGTTCACACTAGCACCTTTCGGTACATTCTCAAAGACTGCTCTGACAACAATAGAAAAACAACCAACACCTAAAACCAAAAAAAAAAAAAAAAAAAAAAACATGAACCAGTAGAGAATCAGAAACAAAATAACAAAAGGAGAAGCGACTTTTGATTCTATCAAAGGGAAAGGAAGAACTAAAGCACAATAAATTTCATACCTAATCATCTTCCATAGATCCTACGAGAAAGCATCAATTCCTACAGAAAAAATCAGAATTAAGTCATAAAAGAAAAAACCCAACCCTAAAACATGGCAATAAACAGAACCTGTAATCAAACAAAAACACTCACAAAATCAAATTCAACAAAACAAGCTCTATAAAGTATAAAAATTGAATCTTTACTATTTCTTACCCAGTATAGTTTGATGAAGATGACTTCTCGGGTAACAGAAGAAGAAAAAGAAACTCTAAGGTTGATGAAAAAGAAAAAAAGGAAAATCAGTAGCAAATTAAGAAAATCTCAGGAAAATATTGAGAAACAAAATTAAATTTCTACAACTACGAACTTACTTTAGTTATCCACGGAAATCTCTGGTTTCCTCTTCGATCTATAAATATTATTTTTCTGATTTGAGTATTTTAATTTGTGTTTTTTCTGAACTTGGTTATGAGAGATAATAGGGGTTTTGATTCTAGGTTTGGGGTTTGCTGATAAGAAATTTCTCAAGGAAGACATTAGATGATTTTTGTCAAGAAATCTGATGAATCTTGGTTTCGGAGAAAAAAGAAGTGTGTGGGAGAGGCGGAGAAGAAGAAGATAAGTTTAGGTGGGAGAAGATAGATCTATTTTCTCTCTCATCTAAGGTAAATAGAACATCTTTGTTATAGTGCACTAGAGCTGGACGACTATTATTTACCACGATTAAGATTTTGTTTGGGATATTCATACGGATGGATTGAGAGCGTGAAAAACATGTGTGGTTTTCTTTTCTATTCTTTTTTTTGTGCTAAAACGAAGTCGTGCATCATTTATTCATCTACCTTTTAATCGAAGAAGAATATGACAAGAAGTGGTATGCAAGCATCTAAGCATTTATCAAAAGACAGATTGAATCCTAAAATTACATTGGCTTATTTTAGAATCAGCTTACGTAAATATCCAAGTATAGCCAATGTTTTTTTTTTTGGCCTTATTCAGTTTCATCTGTTATCAATCAAATTCAATAAATTTCCCTCAAGTATGCTCAAATTCAATTTTTATTAAATAACATATCGTTCCGGCGAAGAACCTAAAGATTCATATGAATCTAGATTCTAAGCTATGTTTAATCTCGCACGATATCATTGGTTTTATCAACCTCATTCAATTTCACCCGTTATCCATCAATGTTTAATAGCCATGTACTTACTTTTACAGTTGGTAAAGATGTCTATGGGCAAAGAGTTTTGTGGCCAGCTGCACTTAGAAGTATATAGCTTCTATTATACTTTTTAGTTGCCAGACAATAGTTGCCAAAATATACTAGCAACGCCAGCAATATGATGGTTGGAATAAGTATCTACCTACAGGGTTTTCTGGTGGGTACAACGAGTGACAAAAAATGTGTAGCTTCTATGGTAGATTTTGGTTACCCGACCATGGTGGTTGGAGGATAATAACAACAAATATGATATTTCAGTTGTTAAGTCATTGTTGTTAAAGAGTTCAACCAACTATCGTTGCTGGAAAACTGGTTGTTATAGATATATGCCAGCTAGAGCTGTTTTTAGTTACCAAAAGTTATCGCTGAAGAGTTCCACTGACCGCAGTTGGTAAGAAAGTAGTCGCTAATGCCAAGTTTTCTTGTAGTAAGAGAAAACTTGGTGTATTGAGGTTTCAGCATGGAGTGTTCATTTCGCAGACAGCGGACATCACATTTAGTTGCCAACAAAGAAGGAAGACAACAAATATCTTGATATGTAAGAGGTGATATGCCCTTACATCGTAAGCCAACAGGAAAAGCTTACGAATATCGTAAGAGGTTTTTTATATCGTAAGAATGAATAAGAAGAGTTTCAACAGGAAAAGCCAACACATCGTAAACCAACAGGAAAAGAGGTGATATTCCCTTACATCGTAAACCAACAGGAAAAGACAACACATTTAGTTGTACGAGTGAATAAGAAGAGTTTCAGCACGAGTGCCCTTCGCAAATATCTTGGTGTATTGGGAGATTACGTAGCCAACAGGAAAATCTTACAAATATTGTAAGAGGTGGTTTATATCGTAAGAGGCACTGAGTCCTTGGCGGAGGTGGAAGTTGTAGTTTTGGAAGGAAATTTTGAAGGTGATGAAGCTGATAACTAGACACTGGAGAAGTTTCAGAATAATATCATGAAAGAACGGGAAGGAAAGTGACCTTTGCTTAACGATGGACTAGGAGCCAACTAACAACAAAGATCAATGGAAATATTTTTCTACTCCAACAAGATCAATGGAAAGATTATACCACAGCATTACCCCGTGAATATTACTTCCAAAAAGGGAAATTCGCAACTATTTTACTTCGTGAATATTTACTTCGCAATTATTTACTTCACGAATATTCATTTAAATTTGAAACTATTTAACTTCGTGAACATTTACTTCACGAATATTCATTTAAGTTTGCAGCTATTTAACTTTGTGAACGTTTACTTTGCATATATTTTCCAAGACTTGCATCAACATAACCACTTCGGGAAGAAGCAAACTATTTCTTGAACAGCCAGCAATCCACCAGAAGAATGAGTTTCATGGAAGGTTAAAAATTCAATTCTCATTCCTTCTAATTTCGCAAGCAAGCCATTTACTTCGCAAGAGACAACAACAAGCCGCAAAATATAAGTACCATTTCCTTGAATATTTAATTTACAGAAGACAAAATATTTTTGATTTTATTTACCAAAAGCGATATACTCGCAAGATTTCTACAATTTCTAAGATTTCAAAACATTTCAAAGATTTTTAAGATTGGTGAAAAGCGATAAAATCGCAAGATTCAAAAATGAATTCATCGCAAAAATTTAAAGATCTCAAAATTTTTCAAAGACTTCAAAGTTACAAAAAACAGAGAAAATTAAATTCCTATATTTCTATAGAACAATTTTGATTTAAAGACGCAGTATGAATACTTCTTATATTTCATCAAGGATTGAAACAAAAAAGTAATCAGTATATTTGTTCGCAACATGAAAAATTAATGATGAGTTTTTACGAATAAAAAGAATTATGATTCGATTTATAAAAGGCGAAAAAATACCGCGAAAAATCAATTGCGATTAGCTTTCATTAAAGAAAGACACAAAAATTTACTTGTGATTAACTTTCATAAAAGAAAGACGCAAACTGTGATTCGCCTCCAAAAAAGAAAGAGAGCCGCAGAAAATTTTACACAGGCAAACCTTTGTGGCGTACACCCTAGTTCGCGAAGCAACATTTCGTAAGAGGCAAAGTCCTAAAGTGCGTCATTTAAGGGGGTACCTATAAGCATGGCTCAGGGAAACCGGAACACCACCAAGGAACCTGAGTACATGGAACTTTACGGGGTACAACCCAATAACGGGGTACCTATCCGGGTTAGACACCTTGGATTCTCAACCTAATCTTGCTATGTACCATGATTTAGGTTGGGTGACTAAGGCATACTGTCTTTCCAAAGAAGTGCAGAAAACGATCAAGGCGCCGAGGTACACTGTTGAGTCAAGAGTGCCGGGTGGGTTTGAAGCACATCTGCCATTTTTGACAAGTCTTGGCAAATGATGCACTTGGCCCAAAGATACCCCATAGGGTGCAACATCGTAACTATAAGCCCTATAGGCAAAAAGGATAAGAGGTTGCGATCAAAAACTGGTTTTTGGAAGAACCGGATGGGGAGAGATAACCTTGTATGGTCGATGTATGCTTCCTTGAAGGGGCAACCAAGGGGAAGATAAAGGGCAGCACCCTCCATTAGGGAGCTGATACGTGCTATAAGACGCAAATGTCATGAGGCTTTTTGTTCGCAAGAACATAAAGGCTTGTCATATTTGTGCAACAATCGTACTTCTGCGAGCCTTCTAAAAAAAATAATAACATAATAAAGAACATAATAAAGAACTCGCAGAATATAACAAAGAAGTTAAGATGAGATCAATGGGTTTTTGCATGAAAATGTAAAGACGTCATGCGATTTCATCGCAAGACGACAATGTCATGGGGCTTTGTTCTCGCAAGAAAACTTAGGCCTGTCATATTGTCGCAACACTTCCTGAATAGGCTAAAATACTATACAAAAAAGATGGCAAAATAAGACCTTTAGCTAGGAAGGCAAAATAAGACCACAAGAAAATACGCAAATAAACTTGCGAAGATGATTATATGTAAGCAAAAAAGATTGCGAACATATATATTGAAATGAAATTGAGATTATGCATCTTTAATATTTTATTTATATCATGTGAGACTAATAGTGCAGGAATGGAAGCAATTTGGAACTACATCAATTCTTGCGTATGAAATAAGCTAAGTAACACAAACATTAGCTATACATTATAATAGATAAGAATTCTCATCATACAAGCATCATACTCGCATCATAAAAGCATTGCATAAGCATTTCATGGCATAAGCATCGCATACGCATTTCATAACATAATCATTACATAAATATCATAATTCGTAACAGTATTCGCAACATTATTCGCAACACTTTTTGCAGCACTATTCGCAACACTATTCGCAAATGTTCAAAAAATCGCAGAAAAACCCAGAAATTCGCAGAAATATTCAGAAGTTAACAGGGTTACCACTTGAGGCAGAGGCAAGATAAGAATAGAGACGCAATTTAATCATTCAACATTTTCTCAAGGATTCTCCTTCATAGATAAAGAACAGAGGCAACTATGGATACCCAAGAAAATATTTTATGTTCTTTATCTTCTCAGCAAGAATCCTCACCAAAAATGGAATCATAATTTCACACGAACAGAGGCAATATTTATCACTCTCATTCAAGGACGAATACTTCTTATATATTTCGAGGATTAAGTACTTCTTATACTTCTTAAGGATATTTCATACTTCTTATATATTTCGAGGATTAAATACTCCTTATACTTCTTAAGGATACTTCATACTTCTTATATATTTTGAGGATTGAGTACTTCTTATACTTCATCAAGGATATTTTATATTTCTTATACTTCATACTTTTTTAAGGATACTTCACACACTTCATACTTCACAAGACGATACTTCTAATTACTTCTTAAATCTTCAGAACTTCGCAAAAGAATAGAGGCAAGTATATACTTTTTGAGTTTGATATTCTTTCGCTCATTCCTTCATCAACAAAGATCAAATACTACTACAACGGATTTTTTCTTAAAGATCGCTCTTCAAGCAATATTCAAGAAAAAAGAGGCAAGATGTAGGAGCAGAATATCACAACAACCTTCACTTGCGAATATTTAATGACGCAACATAATAATGTCGCAAAAGAAATATTAGAAACGACGCAACAAAGAACGACGGACAAAACATGAGAAAGGCGGGAAGACTTTGCGAATATAGAATTTGAATAGTAGTTCGCGATACTTCGCAAGATTATAGTTGTATAGATTTCACTATAAATAGTAGTTCAAATGTTAAATTAGGGGAGGGATGATTATGGAGAGATCTTTTGAGTAGGAGAGGATAATTTTAGGAGGAGAGAGAAATTTTTAGGAGGGATTATTTTTCTTTATCATCTTCTTCCCCAAAAAAACTAGAACTCCAAATATTCATTAATGGAGTCTTAATTGTAAAATCATGTAATTACATACAATCACTAGTGAAGAACCATGGATGTAGATCACAATGATCGAACCATGTAAAAAATCTTTGTGTCTCTTTTTTACTTTAATTCTTAGTTTCATATCAAATTAATTAGATTTAGGAATCATTTTAATGGATTCTTATGAGGGTGTAGTTGTGAGATAATCCGCAACTACATATATGTAGTAACTTGACCTATCACAATACTCACAAGTGTTGTTGAAGAACACAAAAATATGATAATGAAAAATATGTTAGAGGGGAGATTCGAACATGAACCTACTACATGGAAGTCTAGCTCATCAACCACCCTTTCTGTTCACAAGTTTTGATTTTTTTTTCTTTTTTTTTAAATAGAAACCTACAACAACACTTATAAGTGTTGTTGAAGTACAAAAAAATATGATAATGAAAAATATGTTAGAGGGGAGATTCGAACATAAACCTACTGCATGGAAGTCTAACTCATCAACCACCCTTTTAGTTCACAAGTTTTGATTTTTTTTTTCTTTTTTTAAATAGAAAGCTACAACAACACTTATATATAAGTGTTGTTGAAGTAAAAATATATAATGTTGGAAAAAATAAGGTTGGGGGATTCGATCCTGAGCCTCAAGCGTGGAAGTCTACACCACTAACCATCTTAAACTATAACATGTTCTATTAAGTTTGTGGTTCTTTAATACACTAATTATACACTAACTTTATGACAACCCTTCATAAGTGTTGTAAAACAAAATATAATGCTCAAAAAGTAATGCTCAAGTGACTGAGCCGCAAACATCGCGAATCCTTCTCTGAAAATTACTTATTTCCAATTAGGGTAGTCTAGTCATTTTCACAGTCTCCATAATGTTTATTACACTTATTTCCATCAAGGGTAATATGGTCATTTTTATATTTTGAAATATTTACTTTACCTATTTCTGATGAGGGTAGTCTTGTCATTTTTCACAGTCTCCATAATATTTATTGGACTTATTTACATTAGGGTAATATGGTCATTTTCATATTTTATAATATTTACTTTACTTATTTCCAAAAAGGGTAGTCTGGTCATTTTCACAGTCTCCATAATATTTATTGCACTTATTTCCATCAAGGCTAATATGGTCATTTTCAAAGTCTGTAATATTTATATTACTTATTTCGATAATGATGATCAAAGCCATTATTAAAGTTTCGATAATATTTATTGCACTTATTTTCACTAAGGATAATATGGTCATTTTCATAGTCTCTAATATTTTCTTTATTTATTTCCGATAAGGGTAGTCTGGTCATTTTCACAATCTCCATAATATTATTGCACTTATTTCCATTAAGGGTAATATCGTCATTTTCACATTCTGTAATATTTACTTTACCTATTTCCGATAAGGTAGTCTTGTCATTTTTCACGGTCACCATAATATTTATTGCACTTATTTTCATAAAGGGTAATATGGTAATTTTCACATTTTGTAATATTTACTTTACCTATTTCCAATAAGGGTAGTCTGGTCAATTTCACGGTCTCCATAATATTTATTGCACTTATTTCCATCAAGGGTAATATGGTCATTTTCAAAGTCTGCAATATTTACATTACTTAATTCTAATAAGGGTAGTCTGGTCATTATTAAAGTTTCGATAATATTTATTGCATTTATTTTCACAAAGGGTAATATGGTCATTTTCACAGTCTGTAATATTTTCTTTACTTATTTCGGATAAGGGTACTCTGTCATTTTCACAGTCTCCATAATATTTATTCAACTTATTTCCATTATGGGTAATATTTTCATTTTCACATTCTGTAATATTTACTTGACCTATTTCCAATAAGGGTAGTCTGGTCATTTCTCACAGTCTCCATAATATTTATTGCACTTATTTCCATTAACGGTAATATGGTCATTTTCACATTCTGTAATAATTACTTTACCTGTTTACGATAAGGTAGTCTGGTCATTTTTCAGGTCTCCATAATATTTATTGCACTTATTTTCACTAAGGGTAATATGGTCATTTTCATAGTCTGTAATATTTTATTTACCTATTTCCGATAAGGTAGTCTTGTCATTTTTCACAGTCACCATAATATTTATTGCACTTATTTCCATAAAGGTTAATATGGTAATTTTCATATTTTGTAATATTTACTTTACCTATTTCCAATAAGGGTAGTCTGGTCATTTTCACGGTCTCCATAATATTTATTGCACTTATTTCCATCAAGGGTAATATGGTCATTTTCAAAGTCTGTAATATTTACATTATTTAATTCTGATAAGGGTAGTCTGGTCATTATTAAAGTTTCGATAATTTTTATTGCATTTATTTTCACAAAGGGTAATATGGTCATTTTCACAGTCTGTAATATTTTCTTTACTTATTTCGGATAAGGGTAGTCTGTCATTTTCACAGTCTCCATAATATTTATTCAACTTATTTCCATTATGGGTAATATTTTCATTTTCACATTCTGTAATATTTACTTGACCTATTTCCAATAAGGGTAGTCTGGTCATTTCTCACAGTCTCCATAATATTTATTGCACCAAATCTGATAAATTTCATTTTCGGTTCACCCGAATGAGAAACTTAGGTCCAACTCTAGTAATCTTTGAACCGGTGATGTTCAAATCTGATAAATTTCATATTGGTTCATCCAATGAAAAACTCATGTCGAACTTTAGTAATCTTTGAACCCGTGATGTTCAAATCTGATAAATTTCATTTTCAGTTCACCCGAATGAGAAACTCATGTCAAACTCTAGTAATATTTGAACCTGTGATGTTCAAATCTAATAAATTTCATCTTCAGTTCATCTGAATTTGAAACTCATGTCCAACTCTAGTAATCTTTGAACCTGTGATGTTCAAATATGATAAATTTTATTTTCAGTTCATCCGAATGAGAAACTCATGTCGAACTTTAGTAATCTTTAAACCCGTGATGTTCAAATCTGATAAATTTGATTTTCAGTTCATCCGAATGAGAAACTGAGGTCCAACTCTAGTAATCTTTGAACCCCAGATGTTCAAATCCGATATATTTCATCTTCGGTTCACCCGAATGAGAAACTCAGGTCGAACTCTAGTGATCTTGAACCGGTGATGTTCAAATCTGATACATTTCATATTCAGTTCATCCGAATGAGAAACTAAGGTCGAACTCTAGTAATCTTTGAACCTATGATGTTCAAATCTGATAAATTTCATTTTCAATTCACCCGAATGAGAAACTCATATCGAAATCGGGTAATAAGTGAACCTGTGATGTTCAAATCTGATAAATTTCATTTTCAGTTCACCCGAATGAGAAACTCATATCGAAATCTAGTAATCTTTGAACCTGTGATGTTCAAATCTGATTAATTTCATCTTCAGTTCATCCGAATGAGAAACTCATGTCCAACTCTAGTAATCTTTGAACCTGTGATGTTCAAATATGATAAATTTCATCTTCGATTCACCCGAATGAGAAACTCAGGTCGAACTCTAGTAATCGTGAACTGGTGATGTTCAAATCTGATAAACTTGATATTCAGTTCATCCGAATGAGAATCTCAGGTCGAACTCTAATAATCTTTGAACCCGTGATGTTCAAATATGATGGAATCTTACATGTAAAGGGTTTATCTGTAAATGGATGGATTCGTCGTTCTTACCAAGTTTTTGACTTATTGTAGTCAACTCCCGGTCAGGTTTCGATCTCAGAATCTGGTATGCATACAATATGCAGAAATATGGTTTATTTAAGGTTTCGTAGAATATTCTGAAGGAATCTTACTTGTAAATGGATGGGTTCGTCGTTCTTACCAAGTTTCTGACTTATAGTAGTCCACTTCCGACCAGGTTTCGATCTCGGAGCTTGGTATGCATACAATATGTATAAAGAGGGTTTGTTTGAGGTTTCGTAGAATATTCCGAAGGAATCTTACATGTAAATGGATGAATTCGTCGTTCTTACCAAGTTTCTGACTTATAGTAGTCAACTAGCGGCCAGGTTTCGATTTCTGAGCCTGGTATGCATACAATATGCAGAAATAGGTTTTTTTAAGGCTTCGTAGAATATTTCGAAAGAATCTTACCTGTAAATAGATGGTTTCTTCGTTCTTACCAAGTTTCTGACTTATAGTAGTCAACTCGCGGCCAGGTTTCGATCTTTGATCCTGGTATGCATACAATATGCAAAAATAGGTTTGTTTGAGGTTTCGTATAATATTCCGCAGGAATCTTACCTGTAAATGGATAGATTCGTCGTTCTTACCAAGTTTCTGACTTATAGTAGTCAACTCACGGCCAGGTTTCGATCTCTGAGCATGGTATGCATAGAATATGCAGAAATAAGGTTTTTAATGTTTCGTAGAATATACCGAAAGAATCTTACCTGTAAATGGATGGATTTGTTTTTTTTTAGCAAGCTTTTGACTTAGAGTAGTCAACTTCGAAATGTGATGTTCAAATCTGATAAATCTCATCTTCAGTTCATCCAAATTTGAAACTCATGTCCAACTCTAGTCATTTTCGAACCTGTGATGTTCAAATCTGATAAATTTCATCTTCAGTTCATCCGAATTTGAAACTCAGGTCCAACTCTAGTAATCTTTGAACTCGTGATGTTCAAATCTGATAATTTTCATCTTCAGTTCATCATAATGAGAAACTCAGGTCCAACTCTAGTAATCTTCGAAATCGTGATGTTCAAATCTGATAAATTTCATCTTTAGTTCATCCAAATGAGAAAATCAGGTCCAACTCTAGTAATCTTCTAACTTTGTGATGTTCAAATCGATAAATTTCATCTTCAGTTCATCCGAATGAGAAACTCATGTCCAACTTTAGTAATCTTTGGACCTGTGATGTTAACTCAGGACCAGGTTTCAATCTCAAATCCAGGTTAAGTATTGATGTTTCCAAAAAAGAATATGTTTAATGTTTAGAAGAATATATCGATAGAAGTGACATATTAGCTCCATCTTTATGAGTTTCAATGATATATCCTGCTAAGTTTGGAGTTAAAAACCACTTAGGACATTGAGATCTCATGGTTCGTATGCTGTTGAGCCACACTTTAAGCTAGAAGTGTCACATAAGCTCCATCTTTACGAAGTTCGATTGGAAATTGAGATTCATATTTATCGATTTTGATGATGTATCATGCTAAGTTTGAAATCAGAACTCTCCCGTAGCTTCGTACTTCATAGTTTGTATGCCATTATACCGCATTTGAAGTTCGAATCGACACTGAGATTCATATTTATCAATTTCGATGATGTATCATGCTAAGTATGAACTCTGACACCCTCCCGGAGCTTTGAACTTTCTTCGTGACCTATGTGAATAGTCGAAATTCAAACCCGAAGCACAAAGAGAAAGCACAAAAAAATACACCAATTATCGAATTCACTTCTTAATTTTCATCTTCATTCTTACACATTTTTTGGATATTTTTATATCAGAATGTCGATAACAATGTCCTAAATTTATTAATATTTTTTTTGGATTTTTTTTTCATGTCGAAGGTTGATAATAAACCGAATACATGAGTTCGTATTAGCTTAAAGAGAAACACAAATGCTTCAATCCGTATGAGCACCGCAAATAGAATCTCAACCGTTAGATTTTTTTCTCAAAATAAATCTTGTCCATCCATTATTTTCATTCGGATTCACTTTTTTTTTTCTAAGCATTTTTTACTCGCTCATTCTTTTCTTTCTTCTTTCTTCTTCTTTCTTCTCTATTCTTCCTCTCCTTATCTATCTCGATCTCAATTCATCAGAATTGAGTCTGTTCCGTGTGAATCTCCTGTAAACCTCGTTATCTTGTTTGAGTGAAGATGAAGGTGATGATACTAAAGTTATCTAATCATAGGAAGAACATGAAAGGGTAAGTTAAATTTAGGGTTTCAAATTGATTAATTGTTCTTTTTCAAATCAGTTTTGATCAATTATAGAATGGGTTTTCTATTAATTGAAGTGTAAATACATATATCAAGCTTAATTTTGATTTCATTTAGAATTAGGGTTTTCTGAGTTGAATTGGAATTCGAATTAGGTGATGATTAAGAAGAGATTGGAGATGGGTTTAGTTAATTGAATTCTATCCAATCCAAGGAGAAGAGTTTATCAAGTGAGTTAAAACCCTAATTCGTGTTTGTTTTCTATGGACTTATTTGAGTCCATTTTTTTTTTGAGTGAAATTTCCCGGAGAATATGCAATTTTTATATTTGTTCGTTCGATATCATGGAGTTTTAACGCATTGGTTTGTTTTCAATTTCAGTTCCGTTGATTGAGTTTTGAGTTTTATTACTGTATATAATCACATCTGGTTGTATTGATTAAATTCGATTTTGGTTTTCGTTCCAATGAAATTGCAAAGTTCAGTTTGAGTTTTGTTTAAACAGGGATGAAATGGAAGACTAAGATACAAGAGAAGAAAAATACGCTTGCCAAATTTGGATTTCAGGGTTTGTTGTTGCGTCTCTCTTTCTTTACAGCAAAAAGGGTAACATTATTTCACTCAATCTCTTCTCGTTTTTTATTTTTATCATTCTTTTGGTACAACTGAATGTTTAGGGGTTTTATTAATTTTGGGGACTTTTGATTTCAGGGTTCACTGTCAAGGTTATTCTCCATCTCTACAACAAAAAGGGTAGATCTCCTTTACTCAAAGTGTGTATATTTTGTTTGAAGTTTGTAAGTCCTCTTCATTGACTGCGATTTTGATTGGGTTTGTATTTTTTGATCTATACATACGGAGAAGGCTTATGAAGCAACTTAAGGTTTCCTAATGGTGAGAAGAACTAAAATATTTCATTCAGTGATGTTTCCTTTTTAATATGTATATTTGTGTTCTTACTGATTCTATGATTTGTTTATGTAGATTGAGAGTATCTGGAAAGGGAAAGCCTCTTGTAAAGGGAGAAACCATGATGCAATTAATGTAGAACTTGACTGAAATTTTGCTGGGGTAAACCGAAGAGTTTGAATACATGAAGTTGCTATCGATCTTAGTATGGGCTGGTCTTGAGAGCGGAGTAAAGAAATTTGTTCATCTGTTTTCAATTTGAGAACTAAAAGATATGTAACTGAAACTGAAGATCAGTGAACCCATTAGAGACATGGCTATATCAAGTTGCTGATGTCGTTTTGTTGGTTGGATGGTACGAATTTCTTCTTGCTATCCTTCAAATTTGGGAGCTGTTGTAAGTAATGTTTTTCAATCCAAGTAAAGCAAAGCATGCAATAGTTGCATTCTGAACCAATTTGTGGAGCATCAATTTGAATTGTGTAAATTGATAAACTAGATTATCAATTTTACAACTAGGATTCTACGGTTAAATTGAGGTTTTTCCCGTTCGTACTATTGAATTCGGGATTAATGGGTTTGCAGAAATTCAATAAAATTTATGCTCTTAACAACTAAAACTGTTTAGAATTGGAATTAAACTTCCTTACCATGATTTCATATTTCTCAATAATTGGAGTTTTCTTGTTGGTCTTCTTGTTTAGGAGTTAAAAAGGTTTTGAGAAATTAATAACAATTTTCTCATTTTCTTTCTGTGTTCTCTCTATTACCAATACACACGTGCTATATTCCTTTCAAGAATCACGATAATATTACAGTAGATGGGTTGTGGTCTGGTTAGAATTTGCAGGTCATGAAATCCATATCAACACCATAAGCTCACCTTCTCCAGCATAAACTATTGTACAAAAAAGTGTTTTGAGAAAAGGTCTCAAAGAATGCTTAGTTGATTTAATGGTCATGTGATCTCCATGAAGGTAATTGATATTTCGTCTCATGTAAGCATTGATTCCCTTTCTTTTTATACTTAATTGTGTTTTCTTTTGTACTGCCCACTAACACTATAGCCTGGCTTGTAAACTATTTTTATTTTCCTTAATTACCTTGCTGTGACATTGCTTGGTGATTTTGATGGTGGATCATAGCACAAATTTGTATTTTTACTCTTTATGAATACACATACATATGTGCTCTAGCTAAGGTAGACCTGATTTAGCAATGGGGTTATGGGTATGTCCAACATACAATGAGCTCGATACTAAAGTGTTTTTAGGACTTGAAGGAATCAAAATGTACTCGATGAAGGGCCTTTTCCTATTGCTAATGTTTTTACTTTGACTTTCTAGTGCTTCTTATACTAGTTACATATTAAATATGTATATAATGCATACCCATTAATTGTGAATGGTGGTATGGTACCACTTTAGCATTCTGAAAGCTGCGCAAATGGCCATTTTGGGGCCTGTTTCTGCATTCTAATGAATTGTGATTACTTCTTTTTGCTTACAGATCTTGAGAAAACTTGTGGATGATGCATCAAAGTTTTTGAATGACAAGGGATGTTGGAAACTTCTGATATTGGTGTTTGCAGTTTAGTGGAAGATTAACTTGAATGAATGTAAATGTAATGCAATTGGAGTGGCAAGTTTAACTTGAATGAATGTAAATATTTTACACTGGAAGCTTAATGTGAATGTGAAATACTTTCGGCAATTCGGTTTCATCTATAATTTTTTTTTATTCCATATTTAAACTACACAAACCATTGGTTGTGAAAGAATGTCTTTACGACATAACTATGTGTTGTCCAACATAGTTCTACAATTATAACAAGTGTCGTGCAAATCTTATTCATAATAGTAATAAGTGTTGTGTTACATATTTCTACAATACACATCCTAGGTTATCTAAGATAGTCCTTCAACTTATACAAGTGTTGTGTTACATATTTTCTACGATACACATCCTAGGTTGTCTAAGATAGACCTTCAACTTATACAAGTGTTGTGTTACATATTTTTACGATACACATCCTTTGTTGTCCAAGATATTCCTACAACACAAGCAAAAGTTGTGTTAGGTTATAAAAAAAAATCGAAACAGAATCACAACTTTGGCAAAATATTGTCGAACCATGAATCACATCACCCTTTACAACTCTTAGTCAAGTATTGTAGAAAATCTTGGACTTTCTACAATACCCCACCTACAAAATACACAAAAAAGCGTTGTAGTAGGGGTACTACAACCCTAATAGAGTGTTGTAAATGATGATTTTTC